>CM070487.1:45637072-45757072 GCA_036324585.1 Champsocephalus esox
CACGGTCACATGACTTCACGTCACCACCGCTAAGCTAAAGGAGGCTAATGTTGGGCTATAAAGGAACTACAACACGGTCACATGACTTCACGTCACCACCGCTAAGCTAGAGGAGGCTAATGTTGGGCTATAAAGGAACTACAGCACGGTCACATGACTTCACGTCACCACCGCTAAGCTAAAGGTGGCTAATGTTGGGCTATAAAGGAACTACAGCACGGTCACATGACTTCACGTCACCACCGCTAAGCTAAAGGAGGCTAATGTTGGGCTATAAAGGAACTACAGCACGGTCACATGACTTCACGTCACCACCGCAAAGCTAAAGGCGGCTAATGTTGGGACTATAAAGGAACTACAGCACGGTCACATGACTTCACGTCCCCACCGCTAAGCTAAAGGTGGCTAATGTTGGGCTATAAAGGAACTACAGCACGGTCACATGACTTCACGTCACCACCGCTAAGCTAAAGGTGGCTAATGTTGGGCTATAAAGGAACTACAGCACGGTCACATGACTTCACGTCACCACCGCTAAGCTAAAGGAGGCTAATGTTGGGCTATAAAGGAACTACAGCACGGTCACATGACTTCACGTCACCACCGCTAAGCTAGAGGAGGCTAATGTTGGGCTATAAAGGAACTACAGCACGGTCACATGACTTCACGTCACCACCGCTAAGCTAAAGGTGGCTAATGTTGGGCTATAAAGGAACTACAGCACGGTCACATGACTTCACGTCACCACCGCTAAGCTAAAGGAGGCTAATGTTGGGCTATAAAGGAACTACAGCACGGTCACATGACTTCACGTCACCACCGCAAAGCTAAAGGTGGCTAATGTTGGGCTATAAAGGAACTACAGCACGGTCACATGACTTCACGTCACCACCGCTAAGCTAAAGGTGGCTAATGTTGGGCTATAAAGGAACTACAGCACGGTCACATGACTTCACGTCACCACCGCAAAGCTAAAGGCGGCTAATGTTGGGCTATAAAGGAACTACAGCACGGTCACATGACTTCACGTCACCACCGCTAAGCTAAAGGTGGCTAATGTTGGGCTATAAAGGAACTACAGCACGGTCACATGACTTCACGTCACCACCGCTAAGCTAAAGGAGGCTAATGTTGGGCTATAAAGGAACTACAGCACGGTCACATGACTTCACGTCACCACCGCTAAGCTAAAGGCGGCTAATGTTGTGCTTGATGACGTTTAGTCGTCTCATCCAGACACTTGTTAGCAACCACTGTATTTTAATCCACCAGTGGGGTATTTACTGCTGTCATTTGTAGTAAAGACATTTAAAAACTGTGACCGTCATCATGAAAGCAGTGTTAGCTCTTTTACTATCAACTGGAGCCAGACACAGGAACCATAAGCCTGACTCATGTCTTCTTTGAAGGCGAGACGACAGACGGAGACACTCCTCGTCTCACAGTCAGAGACACAGGGAGGAAAACACCACTTAAACAGAATGAACCACTTCTCATTTCACATGTATTAGACAGGGGCAGCTTTAAGAGCCTCTTGCTGCCAGACAAGCATCGTTTCTGCTCTAGCAATCACAAAAGCTAATGTTACATGATGTGTTACGGCCAAAAAAAACGTTACCTTATGTTTTGCAGGAGATTATCCTTTTTCCAGGCAATACTATCCTTTTGGGTAGTTATTTTTGAACCAGTTTCAACAACAGTACAAAGAGAAACACACCTGTGGATTTCCCTGATGAAAAAACATGTAATAAATATTCAATAAATAGCTGAATTACCCTTTCAACGTCTCTAAAATACCTACATAAATTATACGGATCAATTACAAAAATAAATTTAAAAATGTAAAACTATCAAATATAAAATCAATACACACTCCAACAACATGTTTTTATTAAGACGTATCTTGATAACATTTTGAGCCATTTCTCATTTTCAATACAGTGACATTTGCACATTTCTGTACGATACAAGCTTTTTTACAACTCTTTCATTTTAAAAAAGTACAGGAGAGTGCAGGTGTGTTTCGGCGACGTGTTACTGTATGCACACATTCATTACATGGCTGAGTTGAATCATCGATTCTAATTGTTCATTTCGGATAGTCCAGAGGTTGTTAGTTTTAGCTAGCAGACCGTTGCTAAGGAGAACAGACCGTTGCTAAGGAGAACTGGCTGCACATTATCCCTGCCTTAAAGGTCTCCTATTATACTATTTTCAGGCAGATATTATAGGATATATATATATATATTTATTTATATATATCTTGTAATCATTTATTGTTATTTTAACACATGTATATATTTTATTTCTATACATGTACACTGTTGTTTTACTTCGTTACGTCACCACCGCTCAGCTAAAGGTGGCTCATGTTTTTTGCATTTTTCTATATTTAAATATCTTGTAACGTTTTTTTATTACAGTTTTGATTTTATTTTTATAATTGTTTTAGTATATTGGTTTTTAAATCAGGGTTAGGGCTATTATTTCAAATGTCTTATTTTTTATAATTATTCCTTTTTAAGTATGTGTATATTTAATGTAACTCAACTCACTAGATCTGTATCATCTTCAATCAATATTGAACCTGCTTCATTCTATTTTATCTTATTTAATATTATTCTCTTTTCTTTTCATTTTAAATGTGATTTTTTGACGTGTTTCTTTTGCATTATATCTCAACGTGACACACTTTAAATCACTTTGTGTTGAAACTTGCTTTAGCTGACGGTGTGTGTACCGTACGCACCATCACACACTTATCAGACTCCATCAGTGCGTGAGATGAAGGAGATTTAGAGGAAACGTATCAGCTGTTCTCTGAGCTCTGAGCTTAGAGCTGCTTACTGTGGGAGTCTGTATGAGGAACTGGGAGACTGGTTTGAACTGGTTCGTGTGTGCAGGATAAACCAGTTCCATGCATGAGTCAACTCTGCAGCACGCCTCATGTATGATGGGATGGTCACGGCAGAAAATAGAGGAAGCTGCAGAGGAACAAAGGAGGATACGTCTACTGCTCTGGCGTCTTATTCCGAGGTTAAATTAAACTACAGAAAGGAGGGAAATGGAGATTACATTCAATTCAATCACATGTTATCTTTAATCACCACATGTTTATAACTAACACATTTGTACTGGGGGGTTTTACAGTTTGTACGGATCAACACTATTGAAGGACAGTGTAAAAAACAATACAAATACAATACAAATGTGATATTTGTTGTGGCCATGACAATAACTCCTTCTCATAATTGCCATGGTTACAGAGCATGCATAACAAAATAAGAATCCAGTTCAAACTCAAAACACATTACATTAATACATTTACAATCCTCATTCAGAGCTCCTGAGTTCATCTTCCAGCCGTCTGCAGCATTTCTCCAAGCAATATGTAGCAGAAGAAACATGACTTCTTCTCCTCCCTCTGTTATTCTGCGGACAGCGAGCAGTGGCTGCTCTGGGGAAAGGAAAAATGGAAACAAAACAACCTGAAGATTAACGACATGACAGAGGAAAACAGAGAAGATGGATGCCTGTATGTGCAATGTTACATATTTACAACGTGATTACAGTATTCCCCAGGCAACACAACATCTGTTTGGTTCTGAAGTCGAGTGTGTTTACACCGTCAGCAACATTTCAGCCTCCATTCATCCTCCTTTTGTTTGGATTCGTGCAGTTTATTTTGGCTGACATAATTCACTGGATAACATACTCCCTGTTTTTCAAGGCTAATGTTGGGCTATAAAGGAACTACAGCACGGTCACATGACTTAAGTCACCACCGCTAAGCTAAAGGTGGCTAATGTTAGGGCTATAAAGGAACTACAGCACGGTCACATGACTTAAGTCACCACCGCTAAGCTAAAGGTGGCTAATGTTGGGCTATAAAGGAACTACAGCACGGTCACATGACTTCACGTCACCACCGCTAAGCTAAAGGAGGCTAATGTTGGGCTATAAAGGAACTACAGCACGGTCACATGACTTAAGTCACCACCGCTAAGCTAAAGGTGGCTAATGTTGGGCTATAAAGGAACTACAGCACGGTCACATGACTTCAGTCACCACCGCTAAGCTAAAGGTGGCTAATGTTGGGCTATAAAGGAACTACAGCACGGTCACATGACTTAAGTCACCACCGCTAAGCTAAAGGTGGCTAATGTTGGGCTATAAAGGAACTACAGCACGGTCACATGACTTAAAGTCACCACCGCTAAGCTAAAGGTGGCTAATGTTGGGCTATAAAGGAACTACAGCACGGTCACATGACTTCACGTCACCACCGCTAAGCTAAAGGTGGCTAATGTTGGGCTATAAAGGAACTACAGCACGGTCACATGACTTCAGTCACCACCGCTAAGCTAAAGGTGGCTAATGTTGGGCTATAAAGGAACTACAGCACGGTCACATGACTTCACGTCACCACCGCTAAGCTAAAGGAGGCTAATGTTGGGCTATAAAGGAACTACAGCACGGTCACATGACTTCACGTCACCACCGCTAAGCTAAAGGTGGCTAATGTTGGGCTATAAAGGAACTACAGCACGGTCACATGACTTCACGTCACCACCGCTAAGCTAAAGGTGGCTAATGTTGGGCTATAAAGGAACTACAGCACGGTCACATGACTTCAAGTCACCACCGCTAAGCTAAAGGTGGCTAATGTTGGGCTATAAAGGAACTACAGCACGGTCACATGACTTAAGTCACCACCGCTAAGCTAAAGGTGGCTAATGTTGGGCTATAAAGGAACTACAGCACGGTCACATGACTTCACGTCACCACCGCTAAGCTAAAGGCGGCTAATGTTGGGCTATAAAGGAACTACAGCACGGTCACATGACTTCACGTCACCACCGCTAAGCTAAAGGTGGCTAATGTTGTGCTATAAAGGAACTACAGCACGGTCACATGACTTACGTCACCACCGCTAAGCTAAAGGTGGCTAATGTTGGGCTATAAAGGAACTACAGCACGGTCACATGACTTAAGTCACCACCGCTAAGCTAAAGGTGGCTAATGTTGGGCTATAAAGGAACTACAGCACGGTCACATGACTTAAGTCACCACCGCTAAGCTAAAGGTGGCTAATGTTGGGCTATAAAGGAACTACAGCACGGTCACATGACTTCACGTCACCACCGCTAAGCTAAAGGCGGCTAATGTTGGGCTATAAAGGAACTACAGCACGGTCACATGACTTAAGTCACCACCGCTAAGCTAAAGGTGGCTAATGTTGGGCTATAAAGGAACTACAGCACGGTCACATGACTTCACATCACCACCGCTAAGCTAAAGGCGGCTAATGTTGGGCTATAAAGGAACTACAACACGGTCACATTACTTCAGGTCACCACCGCTAAGCTAAAGGCGGCTAATGTTGGGCTATAAAGGAACTACAGCACGATCACATGACTTCATGTCACCACCGCTAAGCTAAAGGCGGCTAATATTGGGCTATAAAGGAACTACAGCACGATCACATGACTTCATGTCACCACCGCTAAGCTAAAGGCGGCTAATATTGGGCTATAAAGGAACTACAGCACGGTCACATGACTTCACGTCACCACCGCTAAGCTAAAGGAGGCTAACGTTGGGCTATAAAGGAACTACAGCACGGTCACATGACTTCATGTCACCACCGCTAAGCTAAAGGAGGCTAATGTTGGGCTATAAAGAAACTACAGGATGGTCACATGACTTCATGTCACCACCGCTAAGCTAAAGGAGGCTAATGTTGGGCTATAAAGGAACTACAGCACGGTCACGTCAGCACCGCTAAGCTAAAGGATGCTAATGTTGGGCTATAAAGGAACTACAGCACGGTCACATGACTTCACGTCACGACCGCTAAGCTAAAGGAGGCTAATGTTGAGCTATAAAGGAACTACAGCACGGTCACATGACTTCACGTCACGACCGCTAAGCTAAAGGAGGCTAATGTTGGGCGTGACTACTATTAGTCGTCTCATTTAGACAGCTGTTAGCAACCTCTGTTTTTAAATCCACCAGTGGGGTATTTACTGATGTATTTTATGGGGTAGAACAAAATCTTAAAATCTCTTCAGCTTGTGTTAAGCACTGACCTCATTTCAGGATAACCACCAAAAACACATTCAGAAAACCATTGACTTCCGGACCAGGGGCCCGAAAGGGATCAACTGCTGATGCTCGTGACTCATTTCAGGGTTTAGGACTTGTTCCTGGACCTCTCTTTTAAATATCAATGTTCCCTTTTCCAGCACCCAGTATAGATGCATCTGATTGTGTTCCACGGCCCTGATGTGATATGGATCTGAGCCTGCAGGGAAATCGGAAAAAATCCTGCAGTCAGATTTGTGTGTGTGCGCGTGTGTGCGCGTGCGTGTGTGTGTGTGTGTGTGCGTGTGTGTGTGCGTGTGTGTGTGTGTGTGTGTGTGTGGTGCGTGTGTGTGTGTGTGCGCGCGGTGTGTGTGTGTGTGTGTGTGTGTGTGATGAAGGTCAGACAGACTGCAGAGTCTCAGGACTCCATCAGCATCACAGTTTACTCCGATGCACTTCCTGTGTTTGCACTCATCACTCTTCACGCTCACTCCTCAAACAGCCAGAGGACGGGTTTGTGTCTGATCTCCATCAGGTGGAGTGTAATAAAGTACAAGTTCACAAGTAGGCCTACGGTACTTTCTTAGGTGCTTGTACCACATTTCAGAAGCAAGTGCTACTGTGTACTTCTACTCCTCTACAGTTCAGAGGTACATGGTGTACTTCTACTGCACTACATGTATTTGATACCTTTAGTTACTTCTCAGATGAATGATGAAATATAACCAAGTGTTGAATCAGACTTTAGTTCCACCTGGAGTAAATCCTCCAGCTACCCTGCACTCTACAAAGTACTTCAGACTAGCTGCTCCTCCACCAGCTACCCTGCAGTCTACAAAGTACTTCAGACTAGCTGCACCTCCACCAGCTACCCTGCAGTCTACAAAGTACTTCAGACTAGCTGCACCTCCACCAGCTACCCTGCAGTCTACAAAGTACTTCAGACTAGCTGCACCTCCACCAGCTACCCTGCAGTCTACAAAGTACTTCAGACTAGCTGCACCTCCACCAGCTCTGAGAACACTTTAATGATCAATCATTATAAAACACATCATATATATTATTCTGAAATGGACCAATCTGCACAACGACTACTTTCACTGTCTTTACTATATTTAGATGAGAATACTTTCTACTTTCACTTGAGGGACATTTTGAATACAGTACTTTTACTGAAACAGAGTATTCCTACACTCTGATACTTCTACTTTTACTCAAGTACAAGATCTGAGTACTTCTACTTTTACTCAAGTACAAGATCTGAGTACTTCTACTTTTACTCAAGTACAAGATCTGAGTACTTCTACTTTTACTCAAGTACACAATCTGAGTACTTCTACTTTCACTCAAACACAAGATCTGAGTACTTCTACTTTTACTCAAGTACAAGATCTGAGTACTTCTACTTTTCACTCAAGTACAAGATCTGAGTACTTTTACTCAAGTACAAGATCTGAGTACTTCTACTTTTACTCAAGTACAATATCTGAGTACTTTCTACTTTTACTCAAGTACAAGATCTGAGTACTTCTACTTGTACTCAAGTACAATATCTGAGTATTTCTACTTTTACTCAAGTACAAGATCTGAGTACTTCTACTTTTACTCAAGTACATGATCTGAGTACTTCTACTTTGTACTCAAGTACAAGATCTGAGTACTTCTACTTTTACTCAAGTACACAAGATCTGATTACTTCTACTTTTACTCAAGTACAATATCTGAGTACTTCTACTTTTACTCAAAGTACAAGATCTGAGTACTTCTACTTGTACTCAAGTACAATATCTGAGTACTTCTACTTTTACTCAAGTACAAGATCTGAGTACTTCTACTTGTACTCAAGTACAATATCTGAGTACTTCTACTTTTACTCAAGTACAAGATCTGAGTACTTCTACTTTGTACTCAAGTACAATATCTGAGTACTTCTACTTTTACTCAAGTACATGATCTGAGTACTTCTACTTTTACTCAAGTACATGATCTGAGTACTTCTACTTTTACTCAAGTACATGATCTGAGTACTTCTACTTTTACTCAAGTACATGATCTGAGTACTTCTACTTTTACTCAAGTACATGATCTGAGTACTTCTACTTTTACTCAAGTACAAGATCTGAGTACTTCTACTTTTACTCAAGTACATGATCTGAGTACTTCTACTTTTACTCAAGTACAAGATCTGAGTACTTCTACTTTTACTCAAGTACAAGATCTGAGTACTTCTACTTTTACTCAAGTACAAGATCTGAGTACTTCTACTTTTACTCAAGTACAAGATCTGAGTACTTCTACTTTTACTCAAGTACAATATCTGAGTACTTCTACTTGTACTCAAGTACAATATCTGAGTACTTCTACTTTTACTCAAGTACAAGATCTGAGTACTTCTACTTTTACTCAAGTACAAGATCTGAGTACTTCTACTTTTACTCAAGTACAAGATCTGAGTACTTCTACTTTTACTCAAGTACAAGATCTGAGTACTTCTACTTTTACTCAAGTACATGATCTGAGTACTTCTACTTTTACTCAAGTACAAGATCTGAGTACTTCTACTTTTACTCAAGTACAAGATCTGAGTACTTCTACTTTTACTCAAGTACAAGACCTGAGTACTTCTACTTTTACTCAAGTACAAGATCTGAGTACTTCTACTTTTACTCAAGTACAAGATCTGAGTACTTCTACTTTTACTCAAGTACATGATCTGAGTACTTCTACTTTTACTCAAGTACAAGATCTGAGTACTTCTACTTTTACTCAAGTACAAGATCTGAGTACTTCTACTTTTACTCAAGTACAATGATCTGAGTACTTCTACTTTACTCAAGTACAAGATCTGAGTACTTCTACTTTTACTCAAGTACAAGATCTGAGTACTTCTACTTTTACTCAAGTACAAGATCTGAGTACTTCTACTTTTACTCAAGTACAAGATCTGAGTACTTCTACTTTTACTCAAGTACAAGATCTGAGTACTTCTACTTTTACTCAAGTACAAGATCTGAGTACTTCTACTTTTACTCAAGTACAAGATCTGAGTACTTCTACTTTTACTCAAGAACAAGATCTGAGTACTTCTACTTTTACTCAAGTACAGATCTGAGTACTTCTACTTTTACTCAAAGTACAAGATCTGAGTACTTCTACTTTGTACTCAAGTACAAGATCTGAGTACTTCTACTTTGTACTCAAGTACAAGATCTGAGTACTTCTACTTTTACTCAAGTACATGATCTGAGTACTTCTACTTTTACTCAAGTACAAGATCTGAGTACTTCTACTTTTACTCAAGTACAAGATCTGAGTACTTCTACTTTTACTCAAGTACATGATCTGAGTACTTCTACTTTTACTCAAGTACAAGATCTGAGTACTTCTACTTTTACTCAAGTACAAGATCTGAGTACTTCTACTTTTACTCAAGTACACGATCTGAGTACTTCTACTTTTACTCAAGTACAAGATCTGAGTACTTCTACTTTACTCAAGTACAAGATCTGAGTACTTCTACTTTTACTCAAGTACATGATCTGAGTACTTCTACTTTTACTCAAGTACACGATCTGAGTACTTCTACTTTTACTCAAGTACAAAATCTGAGTACTTCTACTTTTACTCAAGTACACGATCTGAGTACTTCTACTTTTACTCAAGTACAAGATCTGAGTACTTCTACATTTACTCAAGTACAAGATCTGAGTACTTCTACTTTTACTCAAGTACAAGACCTGAGTACTTCTACTTTTACTCAAGTACACGATCTGAGTACTTCTACTTTTACTCAAGTACAAGATCTGAGTACTTCTACATTTACTCAAGTACAAGATCTGAGTACTTCTACTTTTACTCAAGTACATGATCTGAGTACTTCTACTTTTACTCAAGTACACGATCTGAGTACTTCTACTTTTACTCAAGTACAAAATCTGAGTACTTCTACTTTTACTCAAGTACACGATCTGAGTACTTCTACTTTTACTCAAGTACAAGATCTGAGTACTTCTACATTTACTCAAGTACAAGATCTGAGTACTTCTACTTTTACTCAAGTACAAGACCTGAGTACTTTTACTTTTACTAAAGTAGCCTACAAGATCTGAGTACTTCTACTTTTACTCAAGTACATGACCTGAGTACTTCTACTTTTACTCAAGTAGCCTACAAGATCTGAGTACTTCTACTTTTAATCAAGTACAAGACCTGAGTACTTCTACTTTTATGCAAGTAGCCACAAGATCTGAGTACTTCTACTTTTACTCAAGTACAAGACCTGAGTACTTCTACTTGTACTCTTGTATGTGAACCCTGTATTCCTGCTCCTGTGGTCGAGCGTGAAAGTCTGCAGATCAGATGTGTAACATGAAGAGAGCGCTCTCTGCTGGAGCTTTTGTGAAGTGCAGGTGTGAAACAGGTGGTCCTAATGACACTAACGATGGCTGCTTTATACTCACGTGACAGTGGGGAAACTGAGCCAAACAAACCCTTATCTGCGTGAAGTAAATATTTAAATATTTGTTTAGGAATAGTGTGTTTTTGCTGATTTTGAGATGAACTCAAATGAAAAAGCCCGGAGACAGAATGTGGTCGAACTTCGAGGAAAGATTCAAAGATTCAAAGATTCAAAGACAAAGGATATCCAGTGACGTAGAGAGGAGAGCACATACTTTTAATACACTGTTATATTTGCAAAACTGTAGCTTTGTTTGACATTTACGTTACGGTTTCAAATACAAACAAATATACAATTCTGCATATTTAATTGATTAATAATCGATACTGTTGATAGAGATTTGATTGTTTGATGTGATTCACGTCTGTTATTTCTGTAAAATGTATTTTCTATTTGAATTGTTCTGTAGAAGAGTTTCTGAACATCAATCATCAGGTGTTCTTCCCCTGCTATAGGTTTTAGTGCATGTGAATGGTCTGCAATGAACCTGAACACCAGCAGGAGAGGACTCTTTAAAGTAGAGACACTGCATACTGATATACACCTGAACATCAGCAGAGAGGACTCTTTAAAGTAGAGACACTACATACTGATATACACCTGAACACCAGCAGGAGAGGACTCTTTAAAGTAGAGACACTACATACTGATATACACCTGAACATCAGCAGGAGAGGACTCTTTAAAGTAGAGACACTACATACTGATATACACCTGGACATCAGCAGGAGAGGACTCTTTAAAGTAGAGACACTACATACTGATATACACCTGAACACCAGCAGGAGAGGACTCTTTAAAGTAGAGACACTGCATACTGATATACACCTGAACATCAGCAGGAGAGGACTCTTTAAAGTAGAGACACTACATACTGATATACACCTGGACATCAGCAGGAGAGGACTCTTTAAAGTAGAGACACTACACACTGATATACACTTGAACATCAGCAGGAGAGGACTCTTTAAAGTAGAGACACTACACACTGATATACACCTGCACATCAGCAGGAGAGGACTCTTTAAAGTAGAGACAATACACACTGATATAAACCTGAACATTAGCAGCAGAGGACTCTTTAAAGGAAATACACTACATACTGATATACACCTGAACATCAGCAGGAGAGGACTCTTTAAAGTAGAGACACTACACACTGATATACACCTGGACATCAGCAGGAGAGGACTCTTTAAAGTAGAGACACTACATACTGATATACACCTGAACATCAGCAGGAGAGGACTCTTTAAAGTAGAGACACTACACACTGATATACACCTGAACATCAGCAGGAGAGGACTCTTTAAAGTAGAGACACTACACACTGATATTCACCTGAACATCAGCAGGAGAGGACTCTTTAAAGTAGAGACACTACATACTGATATACACCTGAACATGAGCAGGAGAGGACTCTTTAAAGTAGAGACACTACATATTGATATACACCTGAACATCAGCAGGAGAGGACTATTTAAAGTAGAGACACTATACACTGATATACACCTGGACATCAGCAGGAGAGGACTCTTTAAAGTAGAGACACTACATACTGATATACACCTGAACATCAGCAGGAGAGGACTCTTTAAAGTAGAGAGAGGACTCTTTAAAGTAGATACACTACATACTGATATACACCTGAACATCAGCAGGAGAGGACTCTTTAAAGTAGAGGCACTACATACTGATATACACCTGAACATCAGCAGGAGAGGACTCTTTAAAGTAGAGACACTACATACTGATATACACCTGAACATCAGCAGGAGAAGACTCTTTAAAGTAGAGACACTACATACTGATATACACCTGAACATCAGCAGGAGAGGACTCTTTAAAGTAGAGACACTACATACTGATATACACCTGAACATCAGCAGGAGAGGACTCTTTAAAGTAGAGACACTACATACTGATATACACCTGAACATCAGCAGGAGAGGACTCTTTAAAGTAGAGACACTACATACTGATATACACCTGAACATCAGCAGGAGAGGACTCTTTAAAGTAGAGACACTACATACTGATATACACCTGAGCATCAGCAGGAGAGGACTCTTTAAAGTAGAGACACTACATACTGATATACACCTGAACATCAGCAGGAGAGGACTCTTTAAAGTAGAGACACTACGTACTGATATACACCTGGACATCAGCAGGAGAGGACTCTTTAAAGTAGAGACACTACACACTGATATACACCTGAACATCAGCAGGAGAGGACTCTTTAAAGTAGATACACTACATACTGATATACACCTGAACATCAGCAGGAGAGGACTCTTTAAAGTAGATACACTACATACTGATATACACCTGAACATCAGCAGGAGAGGACTCTTTAAAGTAGAGGCACTACATACTGATATACACCTGAACATCAGCAGGAGAGGACTCTTTAAAGTAGAGACACTACACACTGATATTCACCTGAACATCAGCAGGAGAGGACTCTTTAAAGTAGAGACACTACATACTGATATACACCTGAACATCAGCAGGAGAGGACTCTTTAAAGTAGAGACACTACACACTGATATACACCTGAACCTCAGCAGGAGAGGACTCTTTAAAGTAGAGACACTACATATTGATATACACCTGAACATCAGCAGGAGAGGACTATTTAAAGTAGAGACACTACATACTGATATACACCTGAACATCAGCAGGAGAGGACTCTTTAAAGTAGAGACACTATATACTGATATCAATCAATCAATGTTTATTTATATAGCCCAATATCACAAATGTTACATTTGTCTCAGTGGTCTTCACAGTGTGTACAGAATATCAGTATGACAATACGACACCCTCTGTCCTTAGACCCTCTGTCCTCAGACCCTCACATCGTACAAGGAAAAACTTCCAAAGAAAACCCAGTTTAAAGGGAAAAATGGGAGAAACCTCAGGGAGAGCAACAGAGGAGGGATCCCTCTCCCAGGACGGACAGACGTGCAATAGATGCCGTGTGTAAATTGAAAAGATAATACATTTGCAACATAGGTAGTCCAGATGTTTGGAAATGCATGTGTGTATAATAGGAAGATGAATCCACGAGGATATCCATCCAGGACCGATGATCCAGGACCACAGCCACGACTCAAGATCCAGCGCTCGCGATCCAGGACACAGGACCGCAGGATCATCCATGACTCCGGATCCCAGCATATATAGACCCCAAAAAGGAAAGACATTTGGGGAAGCTGGGTTAATGGGAACATGAGAGTACACGGGTATAGACAGAGAGAAGGAAGAAGTGAGATGTCCCCCGACAAACTAAGCCTATATCAGCAAAACTAGGGGCTGAATCTAATCAGCCCTAACTATAAGCTTTATCAAAAAGGAAGGTCTTAAGCGCACTCTTAAAAACGGATAGGGTGTCTGCCGCCCGAACACAAACTGGAAGCTGATTCCACAAATGTGGAGCTTGATAAGAAAAGGCTCTGGCTCCCATTGTACTTTTAGAGACTCTAGGAACAACCAACAACCCTGCATTCTTGGAACGCAATGCCCTAGTAGGCCAGTAGGGTATAATGAGTTCTTTAAGGTAAGATGGCGCCTGCCCATTAAGGGCTTTGTAGGCGAGAAGAAGAATTTTAAATTCTATCCTGTGTTCTATAGGGAGCCAGTGTAAGGCAGCCAGAACAGGAGTAATGTGGTCCCTTCTCCTAACTCTGGTTAGTACACGAGCCGCAGCATTTTGAATCAGCTGAAGCGACTTGATTGACTTCTTGGTACTCCCTGATAGTAAAGAGTTACAATAATCCAGCCTAGAAGTAACAAATGCATGGACTAGTTTCTCTGCATCGTTTTGAGGCAAGATATGCCTGATTTTTGCAATGTTACGTAGATGGAAGTAGGCGGTCCTTGAGATTGATTTTATGTGGGCGTTAAAGGATAAATCCTGATCAAATATAACACCAAGATTCCTTACAGTCTCACTGGAGGCCAAATTAATGCCATCCATAGTTAGTATATCTTTAGATCATTTGTTTTGTAGATTCTTCGGGCCAAGTACAATAACTTCAGTTTTGGTCGTGTTTAACATCAAAAAGTTTAAGGTCATCCACGTTTTTAAGTCCTTGAGGCAGTCTTGAATTTTATTTAGATGATTAATTTCATCAGGCTTGATTGATAAATATAGTTGAGTATCATCTGCATAACAATGAAAGTTTACAGAATGATTCCTTATAATATTGCCTAACGGAAGCATATATAATGTGAACAAAATAGGTCCGAGCACTGAGCCCTGTGGCACTCCATGGCTAACTTTGGTTTGCGTGGAAGATTCATCGTTAACACGTACAAACTGAGAGCGTTCAGATAGATAGGACCTAAACCAGCCTAAAGCAGTTCCCTGTATGCCAACCAAGTGCTCTAGTCTTTGCAATAGGATATCATGGTCGATAGTATCAAATGCAGCACTGAGATCGAGCAAAACAAGAATAGAGACAAGTCCCTTGTCTGAGGCTATTAGAATATCATTTGTGACTTTAACCAGAGCTGTCTCTGTGCTATGATGTGTTCTAAAGCCAGACTGAAAATCTTCAAATAAATCATTGTTTTTTAAGTAATCACACAACTGTTTTGCGACCGCTTTCTCAAGAATCTTTGAGAGGAACGGAAGATTAGAAATAGGTCTATAGTTGGCTAAAACCTCTGGATCGAGGTTGTGCTTTTTAAGAAGCGGTTTTTATCACTGCTACTTTGAATGATTGTGGAACATAGCCTGATAATAAAGACATATTCATAATATTTAATAAAGAAGTGCTAATTAATGGAAAAACTTCCTTCAACAGCTTAGTTGGAATTGGGTCTAACATGCACGTTGATGGTTTAGAAGAGAGAATCATTTAATGTAATTGTTCAAGGTTAATGGCTGAAAAGCATTCTAGTTTACTATCTAGTGTAATATTAGAACTTACGATTCCGGGAGCTGTTGATAACATTATACTGGTCGAAGGCAAGAGGTCATTAATTTTGTTTCTAAGAGTAACAATTTTATCGTTAAAAAAGCACATAAAATCATTACTACTGAGTGCTATGGGAATAGAAGGCTCAATGGAGCTGTGGCTCTCTGTCAGCCTGGCTACAGTGCTGAAAAGAAATCTTGCATTATTCTTATTCTCATCTATTAATGAAGAGTAGTAGGCTGCTCTCGCTTTACGCAGTGCTTTCTTATATTCATTGAGAGTAATATGCCAAATTAAACGAGATTCTTCAAGTTTGGTGGAACGCCATATCCTTTCAAGTTGTCTAGACTTTTGCTTTATTTTGCGGGTTTCGGCATTATGCCATGGAGCTAATCTATGTTGCTTTATTTTCTTCTTTTTCAAGGGAGCAACAGAGTCTAATTTTATTCGCAGCGCATCTATAGCACTATCAACAACATGATCAATTTGGGGTGGTGTACATTTTGTATAAGTTTCCTCCCTTACATGCAGACATGCTATCGAGTTAAGTATTGGTGGAATCTCTTCCTTAAATGTGGCTATAGCACTAACGGATAGGTTTCTGCTGCAAGAGCTTTTGACTAATGCTTTGTAGTCTCGTAACAGTACTTCAAAAGTTACTATACACCTGATATACACCTGAACATCAGCAGGAGAGGACTCTTTAAAGTAGAGACACTACATACTGATATACACTGATAACTTGCGTTACACGATGTAATGAGGAAACACACATGACTCATGCTTTTTGAATGAAACTCAACCTGATAAACTCACCTGACTCACATGTGACTAACCAGGACACAGGTTATTCTGCCTCGCTGAGACGACGACGACACACACACACACACAGTCACACACACGGACTATAAGATTCGACTTCACACCAAACACAACTCGTCCACTTGGGGACGTCCACAGGAGGGAACACTGGAACACCTTCCACTTCGAGCAGCTGCTGAATCCACACGCTGAGTTTCACCAGAACAAAGACTCAACGTGAAAGTAAGTCTCAGGGACCAGGGAGCGGCTGCTGCCGAGTTCCCTGCGTCACTCACAGACAACATGGCTCGTAACTGTTTTTATTTATTTAAAGTAAGACATGAATGACTTAGCCATTGAGCAACTTTGTGCAGCGTTACTGAGAGCTTAGTGGAAACCTGTTCAGCATTTTCCCTTGAGTGTAAATGACCGTGTCGTCAGCATACATCCGGATAGAGAACGGTCCCAACACAGAGCCTTGTGGTACTCCCAGTGAGCATGGTTTGATTGATGTTTATTATTTATACCAACACATTGAGAACGACCAGATAAATACGACCTTACCCATTTTAGTGAGCTAACTGATAGCTTGACTCTGGAGAGCTTTGATGAAGGTTTTGGATAACTTACTGTGTCATATGCTTTATGGAGATCAAGAAAAACTGCTCCAACTATCCATCGTTTGTCTAATTCAGCCGTGATTCCTTCCAAGAAGAAACAACATGCAGTCTCAGTAGAACGATTGTCCCTGAATCCAAACTGCATAGGGACGAGTAGGTCGTTGTTGCTGAGGTGTGACACCAGCTGTTCTGCAGCTTTGAAACCACTTTAGACACAACAGGTAGAAAGCTGATGGGCCTGTAGCTGATAACTTATCACCACATTTAAACGCTGGGGTTACAATTATAGTTTTAAAAGCCATGACTGACTGTACTTCCTGTCTGCTGTGTTTCTTCACTCACAGACAACATGGCTTCCAGATCAGAGGAAGATCTCTGCTGTCCGGTCTGTCAGGAAGTCTTTAGAGACCCTGTGGTTCTGTCCTGCAGCCACAGCTTCTGCAGAGCCTGTCTGAAGAGCTGGTGGAGAGAGAAACCAACACGAGAGTGTCCCAGTTGTAAGAGAGATCTTCCAGAGGAGAACCTCCCTGTAACCTGGTGTTGAAGAACCTGTGTGAGAGTTTCCTACAGGAGAGAGGTCAGAGACCTCCGGAGGCTCTCTGCAGGCTGCACTCTGAGAAACTCAAGCTCTTCTGTCTGGACCATCAGCAGCCAGTGTGTGTCGTCTGCAGAGATTCAGAGAAACACAGCGACCACAGATTCAGACCCATCGATGAAGCTGCTCGACAACACAAGGAGAAGCTTCAGGAAGCTCTGCAGCCCTTCAAGAAGAAGTTAGAGACTTTTAAAGAAGTTAAAGTGAAGTTTGATCAGACAGCAGGACACCTGAAGGTCCAGGCCCGACGCACAGAGACGCAGATTAAGGAGCAGTTTAAGAAGCTTCACCGGTTTCTAGAAGAGGAAGAGGAGGCCAGGATGGCTGCACTGAGGGAGGAAGAGGAGCAGAAGAGGAGGATGATGGAGGAGAAGATGGAGGCTGTGAGCAGAGAGATAGCAGCTCTTTCACACACAGTCAGAGCCACAGAGGAGGAGCTGAGAGCTGAAGACGTCTCCTTCCTGCACAACTACAAGGCTGCAGTGGAGAGGCTGCAGCGCCCCCTGCTGGAGGCTCCACAGCTGCCCTCAGGAGCTCTGATAGACCAGGCCAAACACCTGGGCAACCTCAGCTTCAACATCTGGAGCAAGATGAAGGACATGGTGTCCTACTCTCCTCTCATCCTGGACCCAAACACTGCTCATCCATGCCTCGTCCTGTCTGAAGATCTGACCAGAGTGAGAGGAGAGGAGTGAGACAGGAACTTCCTGATAATCCAGAGAGGTTTGATGACTTCTCCTGGTCTGTCCTGGGCTCTGAGGGCTTTGACTCAGGGACTCACAGCTGGGAGGTCCAGGTTAGAGACGGTACAGGCTGGGGACTGGGTGTGTTCGCAGAGTCTGCCCAGAGGAAGGGAGGCATAGGGTCTGGATGGAGCATACAGTATGATAAAGGTGAATACTCAGCATGTTCACCATCAGATCCATCACTCGTCTCCTCCTGCAGAAGGAGCTCCAGAGGGTCAGAGTGAGTCTGGACTGGGACAGAGGAGAGCTGTCGTTCTCTGATCCTGACACGAACACACACACATCACACACACCTTCACACACACCTTCACTGAGAGGATGTTTCCATACTTTAGCACTTGGGGTGATTCCCCACTTCAGGTGTTACCGGTGCAGGTCTCTGTAGCACAACAGACATGGTGATGATGGTGATGATGGTGATGATGGTGGTGATGATGATGATGATGATGATGATGATGATGATGATGATGATGATGATGATGATGATGATGATGATGACGACGATGATGACGGTGACGGTGATGATGATGATGATGATGATGATGATGATGATGATGATGATGATGATGATGATGATGATGATGATGGTGACGGTGACGGTGACGGTGGTGATGACGATGACGATGACGATGACGATGATGATGATGATGATGATGATGATGATGATGATGATGGTGACGGTGACGGTGACGGTGATGGTGGTGATGACGATGACGATGACGATGACGATGATGATGATGATGATGATGATGATGATGATGATGATGATGATGATGATGATGATGATGATGATGATGATGATGATGAAATATGGTTAGCTATGCAGCGCTTCCTGCTAAGGCTTCCTTTCTCCGAGCAGTGAAGGCTTCTCAGGTGGTTGTCCGCAGGGTAGCCGTTAGAGAGAGCTGGAGGATTGCCCTACCGGTCAGTAGGCCTGCTGATATATTTAAGTGTTTGAGTTTATCAGGGATCAGTCGTATACGTTTGGGTTCAGCTCAGTGGGATTTTATTTTCTTTCTCTGGTGACTTGTTTCATGTTGTTAATAAAATAAATGGAAAAGAAAAGAAAGTTCTGAGTATCTTTATTTTAGCAAAAGAGTTAACAATTGACTTTTTACAGCTGAGGTTAAACTTCTAAAATTAACAAAAACAAAACTGTTTGCAGACATGCAGCACAAAGGACCGCTGCAACAGTTCGAGGGGCACACGGAGGTACGGACGGCGTGATAACAATAAAATACAATATATTAAACCTCTCAGAAAAATACAGAAGACTTAAGACAAAATAAATGAATATAACAAAACAGAGGAACCCTCTCCAGACGGACAGACGTGCAATAGATGTGTGTGTAAGTTAAAAAGATAGCACGTGTGCACCACAGGTCGTCCAAATGCCGGAACAAGCGTCTGTAAAGAAGAAGAAGATGGATGCGTCGATCCTGCGGGGGCCACAGGGGGTTTCTCTTCTTCATGAGACAGCAGCACTGTTGAACACTGCACCAGGTTACACTCGTTGGGTGTTGAGGAAGGAAGGAGGTGCCGTGGTGTACATTAATGAATATTCATATTTTCATGGCAGTCTTAAAGTGTCAGTAGCATTTATTACATGCAAAGGCTTTTTACAGTGACCAAGTGTCGTGGTGATTCACTTTATGAACTCCTTTTTAAATCATTTATTCCTAAAGCTTCCACTGAGGGAAAAGATCCTCCAAATCTACAATTATATAAACAAAATGAAGGACCTCTGGTTGTGAAATCATACATGAAGACCCGGGATGGGCAACTTGGATGGTGGTGGGGGCCACGCAATGTATGTACTGGCCACCAGGGGGCCGCAGATTCACTGGGAACACACACACACACACACACACACACACACACACACTCCATGTATTGTATGTAATTATGAACAAATATACTAAGTCTGACACCTTCATTGAGATTTTACAATCTTTCAGGGAACATCCTCTAATAAGCTCACTAAACAAATTCGTTTTTGCCATGGCAAGTGGCATGTTGTTCAATACAAACATGCCACTTGCCATAAAAAACCGAATTTAAACAGTGGAATAATTTTAAACTATTGGAAAGCACGGAAAGTGTGTGTGCATTGAGATGAACCATTAAGATGACATACACATGAAGTCATGAACACTACCCCAGACATTAGTTGTCTAACTTGAACCTAAGACACTTGCAGCCTCTGCTGACGCACAATAAGGGGACTGTCCACACAGATATCCATAGATATATATAAACACTAGATGACTCACCCGCGCTGCTGGCCAATGGAGACCGACGTTGCCACTTGGCCGCCATCTTGCTACAGGGAGTTCTCTCATTCATAACATTATGGTTTACTATTTAAATAATCATAGCTTGCTCAATTTTCAACCAATTTTCAAACGGTGTGGTTTTTAATAAACATCAAAGATGTAGTTATGATACTGCATACTTATAATCATGGACTTTCATATGAAAATAACATTCATCAGATAAAGCAATAGCTGTACACACACACACACACACACACACACACACAAGGTATTTATATTAAATATTTGCCAGTGTATATATTTCCATTTATTTTATTATATTGTTAATATTTAAAATTAATTATAAAATTAAAATACATTTATATTTTATATATAAAAATCGGTCTCATGTTACCACTCTGTAAGCCAAGAGTTGTTAATTTAGCAATGCCTTAGCTTTAAGAACAGGGACACAACTAATGACAATAGCATATGTTGGTATATTATTTAGATATTCACACCTTTATCAGAAGAACCAAACCAACATAAAATGTAATCACAGACAGGCCAGTTCTGTCTAATTTATCACAATTATTTTTGACATGAGATCTTCATATCATCCTAGTTTTGTATTTAGGAAATACAATAAATAAATGTATTATTATTATTATTAAGAAGAACAACTTGGTGTGGTGTGGAGGGGATGTAGGAAGCAGAAGCAGGTGGGGAGAGATGGGGCTTCAAGGTGCAAGGTTATTTGTTTTAAATGTGTCTTGGAGATAAGGACCAGCTGCACACAATAAAATACAGTATAACACAAAACCAATAAGACACCCGGTGACACATGGCACACCAACAATCAATCATCGTCCAGCCTCAGCTTTGGTATTCTTTCACAACCATGTTACGGGTTTATTAGACTGAGCAAACAAACATATGTGGTGATCCCACGGGTTCTTGTTTGCAGACAGCGGCGATTAAAGCATCCGTAGGCTGCACAAAAGTCCGGCATAGTCAGGTACTTCTGTAAACACAACGCCAGCAAATTCCTGTATCATAATGCAAGATGTTTTTAACAAGCCAAACCACTTGGAAGAAATCATGTGTAACTTAAGTTGTGTTGAAAAGAAAGAGCAGTTCTGCCTCTCCCACTGGTGTAAAGTTGCTGGGTGAACTTTGTAATACTAGGTCTCACTAACAGCCTCTTGTTATTAGCCAGCTAATAAATACAACCACATACACAAAGAAAAGCTGCAAGTTCAACATGTCCAAGCATCCTGTATCATAGCCATGCTAATCATGTTTATAATAAACCAAACCGTTTGTAAATCAGTCAAGATTTCAGTGAGTTAAGAGTATGTTTGTGCAGATCACTCACCTGACAACAGCTACCATAACGCGAATCAGAGTAACTGTTGACTGTAGGAAGATGGCGGCCGGTCAGCTACGCTGGAAAATCTCCCATGAGCCATCTAGTGTTTATATATATCTATGCCCCTGTCAACCCCCCCTCCCTCCCGCTGAAAGTATGAATGAAAAGCGTAGTAATCATAGATAACACGGCAGGGTCCGTGACAGTTTGTTTTCATCTGATTTCAAATAAACAAAGTCTTGGTTTTTAGATTATTAAACTTGTTTCGCCAAATTCAGATGATAAAAACAACTTGTAAGCTTTTAAAGGCATAAATACAAGCGGGAACTTAACGTCACAGCAGGCAAAACAACAGCCGGTGTTTCTTGTGAGTGTTTCCCCAGAAACGCGTCACAGATTATTGCGCGGTACTTGGCTGCCGAACGGAATCATGTACGCAGCTCGCAACGTAGTCTAGTCTAGTGGACGGTATCAGTACTACAAGTACAACAAAAAGGAGGGGCCGCCATTTGCCCACTGATGTAGAATATAACATTCATTTTTATTTTTATGAAAGGCTGACAGCAATAAAATGTCTTATGAGGAAACTGAGGGGTCTCTCATTAACTGCGTGGTCTCTATCATTAACTGAGGGGTTTCAACATTTGAGAAAAAAATTAGATTTTGGAAAAAAGTCGAATAAAAAGCGCGGTTGAATCTATAAAAAAGTCTGAAATTGAGAAAAACTCTAGATATTCATACATGCTGTGAAAAGCAGAAGATAATTCATGTTTACAGGCTGGTTTAAAAAAACGCTATTTTCTCCATTCATAACTGCCAGTTTCGTGTCTGCTCTGCCTCACGTCTCCAGACCTCCCACCACTTCACGCATTGCACAGACTGCTGGCGGCTCTTTGACCTCACAAAGGCTCCTCAGAAGCTTTTGTCTAACATCATGGAGACAATGTCCATACTTCATACATTCTATAGTTTGAACATAGTATGGACACTTGGACACTTGGACACTTGATCACAGCAGCCGATAACTCATGCATTTGAACATGATTCCCGATGCTTTCAGTCCACTGTGTGATGGTTTCTGAACTGGTGGATAAGTCGTGTTTCACCCGGAGTAAACTTCAGGACGCTGAGTCACCGCGCTCACAGTGAGGCTTTGTTCAGGCAGGTCGTGTCCTCGATGAATGAGAAAGATCTGGAGGAACTGCAGTGAATAATTATGAATTTAAAGCCCTAATAAACCATCAGGGACGGTGATAGAACACACTGAGAAAGAAAAGCATAGTGTCTCTATGAAAGCTTGAGAGAGACACGGCTGTACTCTGGCCTCGTTCTTAAGGCGGTTAAAAGTCTCTGTGTCAAAGTGTGACCCGGTGTGACCCCCCCCCCTCCATCCTCTCTGTCCTGAAGTGTCCGGTCGGGGTGAGGTCGCAGCACATTGGTCTTATTGTCCTCATCCCTCTGTCTCTGCTGCGTTCAGGGACTGTGAGAGAAACGACTCACTGCAGAGCGAGGCTGTGAGGATGACGAGTGATGAAGAGGAGATGATGATACGATGATTTATGGCTTTCATGCAACCAAAGAAGAAGAAGTGGATCAAATCTGATTCTGCAACGAGGTAGGACAATGACTATTAAAATATCACATCATCTGTAACTAACTTTATTATGACCATCGTTAGTAAACATTCGATTAACTTTACTTATGTTACTTTATCAGAGGATACAATTACATTCATATATTGTCTTTAAATTAATCATATATATATATATATACACAGTGGGGCAAAAAAGTATTTAGTCAGCCACCAATTGTGCAAGTTCTCCCACTTGAAAAGATGAGAGGCCTGTAATTGTCTGATTTTGAAAGAATTTATTTGCAAATAATGGTGGAAAATAAGTATTTGGTCAATAACAAAAGTTCATCTCAATACTTTGTTATACCCTTTGTTGGCAATGACAGAGGTCAAACGTTTTCTGTAAGTCTTCACAAGGTGTTCACTGTTGCTGGTACTTTGGTCCATTCCTCCATGCAGATCTCCTCTAGAGCAGTGATGTTTTGGGGCTGTCGCTGGGCAACACAGACTTTCAACTCCCTCCAAAGATTTTCTATGGGGTTGAGATCTGGAGACTGGCTAGGCCACTCCAGGACCTTGAAATGCTTCTGACGAAGCCACTCCTTCGTTGCCCGGGCGGTGTGTTTGGGACCATTGTCATGCTGAAAGACCCAGCCACGTTTCACCTTCAATGCCCTTGCTGATGGAAGGAGGTTGTCACTCAAAATCTCACGATACATGGCCCCATTCATTCTTTCCTTTACACGGATCAGTCGTCCTGGTCCCTTTGCAGAAAGCCCCAAAGCATGATGGTCCCACCCCCATGTTTCACAGTAGGTGTTCTTTGGATGCAACTCAGCATTCTTTCTCCTCCAAACACGTCTTGTTGAGTTTTTACCAAAAAGTTCTATTTTGGTTTCATCTGACCATATGACATTCTCCCAATCCTCTTCTGGATCATCTAAATGCTCTCGAGCTAACTTCAGACGGGCCTGGACATGTACTGGCTTAAGCAGGGGGACACGTCTGGCACTGCAGGGTTTGAGTCCCTGGCGGCATAGTGTAGTGGTAGCCTTTGTTACTTTGGTCCCAGCTCTCTGCAGGTCATGGACTCGGTCCCCCCGTGTGGTTCTGGGATCTTTGCTCACCGGTCTTGTGATCATTTTGACCCCACGGGGTGAGGTCTTGCGTGGAGCCCCAGATCGAGGGAGATTATCAGTGGTCTTGTATGTCTTCCATTTTCTAATAATTGCTCCCACAGTTGATTTCTTCACACCAAGCTGTTTACCTATTGCAGATGTAGTCTTCCCAGCCTGGTGCAGGTCTACCATTTAGTTGCTGGTGTCCTTTGACAGCTCTCTGGTCTTGGCCATAGTGGAGTTTGGAGTGTGACTGTTTGAGGTTGTGGACAGGTGTCTTTTATACTGATAACGAGTTCAAACCGGTGCCATTAATACAGTTAACAAGTGGAGGACAGAGGAGGCTCTTAAAGAAGAAATTACAGGTCTGTGAGAGCCAGACATCTTGTTTGTTTGTAGGAGACCAAATACTTATTTTACCAATTCATTCATTAAAAACCCTACAATGTGATTTCCTGGATCCTTTCCCCCCATTCTGTCTCTCATAGTTGAAGTGTACCAAGGATGGCAATTACAGGCCTCTCTCATCTTCTTAAGTGGGAGAACTTGCACAATTGGTGGCTGACTAAATACTTTTTTGCCCCACTGTACATACAGAATATTAACCAATTGTTGACCATTAAAGATCAAATGCAAAGATTTTTTTATAATTGCCAGTAAAATCAAAATCATAGAGCTACAACACTATCTAAGATATTGCAGTATTCAAATCGGAGATAATATGCGTCTGACAATGCGCAATATTTATTTTGTTCAACCCCCAACACCAAGTCTGATGATTTATTTCTCAGCCGCTCGTCTCCGCAAGATGGCGTCGCGTGACGTCAGAGTGGCCAAACATATTTCCACCTGGCTTATCGCTCACAGCTGCTTCCGCCGATAGTACAACTTAGTTTCGTTATCATGTCTGATTCTGAGTAGCCTATAGACTAAAAGCTTTAGGAATCCAAACTATAACATATACTAAGTACCCTGTATCAAGATTGATGCAAAACAAGTGAAATGTGACCTTTTTAGAGAGGTTTAGAAAAATAAAGTCCAGGCGAACTCACTCTGGGTAATTTGGGAACCATCAGTTCCATTTGAACTTTTTCACTGTAAAAATCATTTTATTACTCAGAAGGATCACTATAGGTATTCATTCCATCCAAATACAACTGTTGTGAAAAAAATATCCTCTTAGCCCCACGGACCCGAAATCGCGTCATTTGCAGGAAACGACGTCTAAGGAACCTTAATATTTAATAAACTATGAATATTTTATATCCATATAACGGGAAAAAACTAATTTAACTGATCTTTTTTAATTATTTATTTTTAAAAACACAATGCTAACAGTGAGCCTCTGAATTAGCCCCGAGCGAAAAATGCTAACCTATTACTGCACCGAAAATCACTCCTAGCTCCCTTATTACTTATCCTAGCTCCACATCCAACACATTGTTTATGACCGTAAAGACACAGAATCTAACGGTGCCCACCTCAACACTGAAAGATACAAACTCGCAAGGTTATCAACAAAAACGTACATCAAAACATGTGGCGCTAGGTACTAACATGAGCTAGGCTTACCTTCCTCTTTGTCTGGTCTAAAATGGCATTAAAACGATAAAAACGATGATGTAGTTAATCCATAGGTTAATATCCAATGGGACTGTGTCCCCTTTGAAATGTTCTGATAATCTATAAGCAATACAACTGCAATTCCGTTATCTGCTGTCCGCTCTGTGCTCCGTGCGCTTTGAAATCAAATCAAAATGTGTTGACCTCAGTTATTTGGCGTTTCTGCATCGCCCGGCTCTTTCGTTCTTTCGGTTGTTTTTCGTGGTCAAATATGGAGGGGACGGCTCCGGGTTTCAGCCTCCGATGTTCTTTAAATGCTTCTCCACCAACAGACTTGACGATGGCAGGATCAACATCGTATGTATCAGACGCGAAGTGGTCAGAGCACAACTTGCTCCATTTTGTCGGCTGCCAGCCAACACGATTCACTAAAATAATCCAGTTTCGGCGGATGATTTCGTCTTGGGGAAATGAATGACAAATTCTCCCAGATCCCGCACCGTTCTTACATCCGAAAGCACAACAATAACCCGTGATTTGCGTGATTTCGCGGATATAATTCAGAGTTTTCTGCACCAGTCATGAGCGAAAAACACCGCTGACATGTGAACAGCGCACGAGACTGCCGAGTCGGGATATTTGGCCCAGAGACTGTTTGGCCACAATGACGTCACGCGCGCGGAGGCTGCTGGGAATGACATGTCAGAAATTCAGACGGCTTTGGGTCGAGTTTTGTATCAATAAAAAGCTTTTTTTCGGGTGTATTATCTCGATTTAAATTCAATAGAAAATACAGACAGTCTTAAAAACAACATTTCTATAAAAATGTAGCATATTTGGAAGCTTTGCATTTGACCTTTAAGAAAGTATTATTATCTAAATAAAGGTGTATACATTTGAAGATTTCTAATTGTGTCAAATAAAATAAATCCTATACAGAAAAACGATAAATGTATTTTTACCATCATTAAAATATATATATATTTACTAATTAATTATTAATTAATTACAAAGACCAGACACCAATTGTTGACCATTAAGAAGGTCTTGACATCTTAATGAAGGGTATTTTAATATGACGTCTTTTTTTAAGTAATGCCTTTTAACTGTATTATTGCTATTTATACTTTTATAAATCTTTATATTCTTTCTATTTATTTACGTTTGTACTCATTTTATTAAAGGAGGGGGAATGCATTTGTATATTTATTTTTGTGTCTCAGAAAAACTAAATCGTATACATATATTTCTCAAAAATAATGTGGGCCAAAATTGATTGAAATAAACGTTTTGCACATATTAAACATTAAACATTAAATAATCAGGTGCATTAATTTCTCATGGCTCTATCTGCAGCTTCTCCAGAGTCACTTCTCATGGCTCTATCTGCAGCTTCTCAGAGTCACTTCTCATGGCTCTATCTGCAGCTTCTCCAGAGTCACTTCTCATGGCTCTATCTGCAGCTTCTCCAGAGTCACTTCTCACGGCTCTATCTGCAGCTTCTCCAGAGTCACTTCTCATGGCTCTATCTGCAGCTTCTCCAGAGTCACTTCTCATGGCTCTATCTGCAGCTTCTCCAGAGTCATTTCTCATGGCTCTATCTGCAGCTTCTCCAGAGTCACTTCTCATGGCTCTATCTGCAGCTTCTCCAGAGTCACTTCTCATGGCTCTATCTGCAGCTTCTCCAGAGTCACTTCTCATGGCTCTATCTGCAGCTTCTCCAGAGTCACTTCTCATGGCTCTATCTGCAGCTTCTCCAGAGTCACTTCTCATGGCTCTATCTGCAGCTTCTCCAGAGTCACTTCTCACGGCTCTATCTGCAGCTTCTCCAGAGTCACTTCTCACGGCTCTATCTGCAGCTTCTCCAGAGTCACTTCTCACGGCTCTATCTGCAGCTTCTCAGAGTCACTTCTCATGGCTCTATCTGCAGCTTCTCCAGAGTCACTTCTCACGGCTCTATCTGCAGCTTCTCAGAGTCACTTCTCACGGCTCTATCTGCAGCTTCTCCAGAGTCACTTCTCATGGCTCTATCTGCAGCTTCTCCAGAGTCACTTCTCATGGCTCTATCTGCAGCTTCTCCAGAGTCACTTCTCATGGCTCTATCTGCAGCTTCTCCAGAGTCACTTCTCACGGCTCTATCTGCAGCTTCTCCAGAGTCACTTCTCACGGCTCTATCTGCAGCTTCTCAGAGTCACTTCTCATGGCTCTATCTGCAGCTTCTCCAGAGTCACTTCTCACGGCTCTACCTGCAGCTTCTCAGAGTCACTTCTCACGGCTCTATCTGCAGCTTCTCCAGAGTCACTTCTCATGGCTCTATCTGCAGCTTCTCCAGAGTCACTTCTCACGGCTCTACTGCAGCTTCTCAGAGTCACTTCTCACGGCTCTACCTGCAGCTTCTCAGAGTCACTTCTCATGGCTCTATCTGCAGCTTCTCCAGAGTCACTTCTCACGGCTCTATCTGCAGCTTCTCCAGAGTCACTTCTCATGGCTCTATCTGCAGCTTCTCCAGAGTCACTTCTCATGGCTCTATCTGCAGCTTCTCCAGAGTCACTTCTCACGGCTCTATCTGCAGCTTCTCCAGAGTCACTTCTCATGGCTCTATCTGCAGCTTCTCCAGAGTCACTTCTCATGGCTCTATCTGCAGCTTCTCCAGAGTCACTTCTCATGGCTCTATCTGCAGCTTCTCCAGAGTCACTTCTCATGGCTCTATCTGCAGCTTCTCCAGAGTCACTTCTCACGGCTCTACCTGCAGCTTCTCCAGAGTCACTTCTCATGGCTCTATCTGCAGCTTCTCCAGAGTCACTTCTCATGGCTCTATCTGCAGCTTCTCCAGAGTCATTTCTCACGGCTCTACTGCAGCTTCTCCAGAGTCACTTCTCATGGCTCTATCTGCAGCTTCTCCAGAGTCACTTCTCATGGCTCTATCTGCAGCTTCTCCAGAGTCACTTCTCATGGCTCTATCTGCAGCTTCTCCAGAGTCACTTCTCATGGCTCTATCTGCAGCTTCTCCAGAGTCACTTCTCATGGCTCTATCTGCAGCTTCTCCAGAGTCACTTCTCACGGCTCTACTGCAGCTTCTCAGAGTCACTTCTCATGGCTCTATCTGCAGCTTCTCCAGAGTCACTTCTCATGGCTCTATCTGCAGCTTCTCCAGAGTCATTTCTCATGGCTCTATCTGCAGCTTCTCAGAGTCACTTCTCATGGCTCTATCTGCAGCTTCTCCAGAGTCACTTCTCATGGCTCTATCTGCAGCTTCTCCAGAGTCACTTCTCATGGCTCTATCTGCAGCTTCTCAGAGTCACTTCTCACGGCTCTATCTGCAGCTTCTCCAGAGTCACTTCTCATGGCTCTATCTGCAGCTTCTCCAGAGTCACTTCTCATGGCTCTATCTGCAGCTTCTCCAGAGTCACTTCTCATGGCTCTATCTGCAGCTTCTCCAGAGTCACTTCTCATGGCTCTATCTGCAGCTTCTCAGAGTCACTTCTCATAGCTCTATCTGCAGCTTCTCCAGAGTCACTTCTCATGGCTCTATCTGCAGCTTCTCCAGAGTCACTTCTCATGGCTCTATCTGCAGCTTCTCAGAGTCACTTCTCACGGCTCTATCTGCAGCTTCTCCAGAGTCACTTCTCATGGCTCTATCTGCAGCTTCTCCAGAGTCACTTCTCATGGCTCTATCTGCAGCTTCTCAGAGTCACTTCTCATAGCTCTATCTGCAGCTTCTCCAGAGTCACTTCTCATGGCTCTATCTGCAGCTTCTCCAGAGTCACTTCTCATGGCTCTATCTGCAGCTTCTCAGAGTCACTTCTCAGGCTCTATCTGCAGCTTCCCAGAGTCACTTCTCATGGCTCTATCTGCAGCTTCTCCAGAGTCACTTCTCACGGCTCTATCTGCAGCTTCTCCAGAGTCACTTCTCACGGCTCTACCTGCAGCTTCTCCAGAGTCACTTCTCATGGCTCTATCTGCAGCTTCTCCAGAGTCACTTCTCATGGCTCTATCTGCAGCTTCTCCAGAGTCACTTCTCATGGCTCTATCTGCAGCTTCTCCAGAGTCACTTCTCATGGCTCTACTGCAGCTTCTCCAGAGTCACTTCTCACGGCTCTATCTGCAGCTTCTCCAGAGTCACTTCTCATGGCTCTATCTGCAGCTTCTCAGAGTCACTTCTCATGGCTCTATCTGCAGCTTCTCCAGAGTCACTTCTCATGGCTCTATCTGCAGCTTCTCAGAGTCACTTCTCATGGCTCTATCTGCAGCTTCTCCAGAGTCACTTCTCATGGCTCTATCTGCAGCTTCTCCAGAGTCACTTCTCATGGCTCTATCTGCAGCTTCTCCAGAGTCACTTCTCACGGCTCTATCTGCAGCTTCTCCAGAGTCACTTCTCACGGCTCTATCTGCAGCTTCTCCAGAGTCACTTCTCACGGCTCTATCTGCAGCTTCTCCAGAGTCACTTCTCATGGCTCTATCTGCAGCTTCTCCAGAGTCACTTCTCATGGCTCTATCTGCAGCTTCTCAGAGTCACTTCTCACGGCTCTATCTGCAGCTTCTCCAGAGTCAGTTCTCATGGCTCTATCTGCAGCTTCTCCAGAGTCACTTCTCATGGCTCTATCTGCAGCTTCTCAGAGTCACTTCTCATGGCTCTATCTGCAGCTTCTCAGAGTCACTTCTCATGGCTCTATCTGCAGCTTCTCCAGAGTCACTTCTCATGGCTCTATCTGCAGCTTCTCAGAGTCACTTCTCACGGCTCTATCTGCAGCTTCTCCAGAGTCACTTCTCATGGCTCTATCTGCAGCTTCTCAGAGTCACTTCTCACGGCTCTATCTGCAACTTCTCAGAGTAATTTCTCATGAGTACATTTCCCCACAGGCCGACAACAGCTTCGACAAAACTATTCCCCTCAAAGAGAAACCAAACATGCCCTGCTGTCGTGAGAGAAAGTGCAAAAGGAAACATCCATTGAGCTCAGTGTGCTAGCTCAGACACTTGGCGTCTCATCAGGGAGCAAGGTCATCGATGTGTGGGGTCAGGCTCTGAGCGGAGGAGACCCTCAGGGTGGAGTGAAGCTGTGCGTGCAATATACCGGCGGGACAGATCTAATAGGAATTAGAAATTATCCTGTGGGCCTCGAGTTTGACATGTGTGCTTTAAAGAGTCAAAAGCATTAATCCAATGTTTATATTCCACAAAAATAATAAAACAAAATAATATTATTACTTTTTAAATTGTAATTTTTTTTAAAGAAATAGATTAAAATCGATGAACTCATTTGTGTGTGTACCTGTATGCGTTTCAGTCAAATCCATATTTATTTAATTGTATTCTCTAAACTAGTACTACTGGAATTCAACAGACAGGGAAACGGAAGGGCTGGAGAGATTGAGATGTAACCTGTTGAGCCCGATTGCCCCTGCTGGCCTGCGTGCGCATATCTCTCACTCCTCAAAGGTTTAGATGGATTTTAGGAACCTCCCCTCGATTCTATTGGCGCTCGCGCTTCAGAAGAGGTGTCAATCATCGAAATCCACCGAAAATCCACCCAAATGACCCAGAGGTGTTTTTGTTGTTGCTAAACTTCTCTAAAAAGGTCAAATGTCGCTTATTCTTGATAAAGGACTGATTATATGTCGTACTTTGGATTCCTAAAGCTTTTAGTCTGTCCCATCATTCAAGGGTGGTTTTCACTATAACTTATTTTTTATTTTTGGACGGACACATAATTAAACATTTTTTACTGTGTTCAATCTCAATTTACTGTACAATACAAACATCATTATTGATTCTGACTTTTCCACATCCAACTCAGGTTCATCATTGCTTTGAGAACAAGGATTATTAATGTAACCCTTTCAGAAGATATGGTCATTTGTTCTGGGAATGTCATGTTCGAGCCCGGGACCTGAAAACCGGCTCGGGGGAGGGGAATAACTTCAATGCATGTTTATAACTAAAGTCCTAACCGCGCATCTTAATGTGTGACGGAGTATTCTGGGCTCCGATTACAGCGTGCCGCTTCCTGCACAAACAGGAAGTAGAACATATTTATAGAAATGAGACATATTTGTGGTGATTGTTGTGATCCAATGAGTCGTCGCAATCAAGAAATGCATCATCGACTTTTCTGAATATTTTTTGAATTGTACATTTCTCTAAAAGTGAGTCGATCCCATAAAGTCTGTGGCGAAGGTGGCGTCGTCACTGCGGACTGACGGCTTCAGGCCGGGTGATATGGCACTTTGTTGGCGTGATTGCACAGTATAGGTTGTCTGTGGCTGATGATTGTGTGCACCTGGTGTCCTGTGGTGTCCCTCCCCCCTCACCTGTGTCTTGTTGTCCTGATTGGAGTGTGGGTATTTAGGCTCTGTTGCCCTGTCTGTTGAGGGGGCTGTGTGTGTGTGTGTGTGTGTGTGTGTGTGTGTGTGTGTGTGTGTGTGTGTGGTGTGTGTGTGTGTGTGTGTGTGTGTGTGTGTGTGTGTGTGTGTGTGTGTGTGTGTGTGTGTGTGTGTGTGTGTGTGTGTGTGTGTGTGTGTGTGTGTGTGTGTGTGTGTGTGTGTGTGTGTGTGTGTGTGTGTGTGTGTGTGTGTGTGTGTGTGTGTGTGTGGTGTGTGTGTGTGTGGTGTGTGTGTGTGTGTGTGTGTGTGTGTGTGTGTGTGTGTGTGTGTGTGTGTGTGTGTGTGTGTGTGTGTGTGTGTGTGTGTGTGTGTTCCTTGTGGCTGCAGGATGTGTGAAAGGAGAACCGCAGATTGAGGCGGTGAACGTTGTGCCCATGTTCTTAATACATGCCCACGCCGGGTTATATCTTTGGACGTTCTGCCTCCTCCTCCTTGCTTGGTCGGGCCGCTCAATTGTCAGCTTCACAAGTCCTACGTGAATAAATTACAAATACAAATATAATTGAAATGCTTCTTACCTTGAGAAATGTTATCCCAAAAGCACTATATATAAGTAAATAAAAATGGTTATACAATTATTTTTAAATAATTAAACAAATTTCACGCGGCTTCTCCCGAGGAACCTAAATCATCAAACCTCAGCGCCGTCCGTATCTCAGACAGAGCTTCAGGCTCTGCCCGCAGGCTGTGCTTCCTGCATTCTCTGGGGCGTGTGCAGGCAGCTCTGAGAATGCTGTGAAGCAGGAAGTGTGTGTGTGTGTGTGCGTGTGCGTGTGCGTGTGTGTGTGTGTGACAGGAAGGTGTGGTCTGCAGGTGGGTTGCAGATAAAGACAGATCAGACCCTCCTCCTCTCTGCTTCAGCCTCGGACCATGACGACGCTCACTCCTCTGCTGGGGATCCTGCTCCTGAACGCCTCGCTGCTCCTGAACGCCTCTCTGCAGACCTCAGGTGAGTCTCCTGTTACCTGCTCTCTGCACAGCTGATTAATAACTAAACTGTGTGTGTGTGTGTGTGTGTGTGTGTTCTTCAAAACCTTAATGCAAAGGAAAGCACTTTTTAAGAAGAAGGCTCAACTCAAGGAGCTTTACAGAAAACTAGAGAAGCATTAGGACATTTAAAAACAGCCGATCATGCAAGATAAAACATGCTGAGACAGACAGGTTCAAGAATGAAGGGAAGCGTGTGATGAGTTAGCGATGTGACCATTAGAAGGCAGCAGCCAAACAGAAAGGGTTTAGGAGCAGGCTGCGGGGGTCGTTCCGTGTGGAGGGGATACACCGGAGAGTGGAGACTCTCAAAGACACGGACACATATTGAAACATGTTTAATGACACGTAATGCCCTTTCAGTCATGTATTCTGTACCTGCTGCGTTTATGTATTTTACTCATTTCATTCACTTTGCTGATTATATCTGCCTTCTTAATCATGTATTTATGCTGTGTTGGTTCTTAAATGTGGTTTGCTTTTCATCTGTAAAGCACGTTGAATCGCCACGTGCTGACAAGTGCTAAATAAATACAAGTGCCTTGCTCTCATCCAGTATAATAATAACGGTTTCTTTTAGACGACATTTAGAAATGCTCAAATGTGCCGAGTAGTAGAACGCGTGTTGACAGTAATATGTGTATATTCAGAATGTAGTACTTCTTCCTCAACTACCGTACTTTAATTGACACGTACTTGTACTTAACTTCACATTTTATGCAACGTTATCCTTCTACTCCACTACATGTATGGACCACTCACAGTACTCATATTTCACACAATACATGCAAGTATTATATCAAGTGTCTTAAGCTGACCATATGGAAAAGACTCAACGTCATACTGTAAGAAGAGACATTGTGCTTGATGAATACTTTGCATACTTGAAGCTCATGTAGCCTGTCTACTGACGTTAAAGATCATAGTATATCTACCTCTGAAAGTACCTGGTTTTCAATCCTATCATTTATAATGTCGTTGTTCTGTCTGTACACAGTGTCTAATAACGCCTCGTAAGCAAATACAAACTCAACAGGCAATGCCTTAATTGTCACACAGCGTGGCATCATAACAGAGCGTCCGGTCTACCTGCCAACAGGTGACCATGACTCAGGGAAGTTAGTCATTTCCTCTCCGGCTGGTTTGCTATCAGGGATTAGTAAACGGATGAGCTGGAGGACGTCAACAAGCATATTAGGAAAGCACATTTCAACATCTCAAAAATCAGGAACAACAAAACTGAAGCACGTCGTCGTGATATTTTCACACGGTCTTTTTAAGACAGCTTGACGTCATCTGACAGTTTCAGTGGAATATTACTCTAAACCAGTGGTTCCCAACCTGTGGGCCGCGGCCCCTTAGTGGTCCGTGAAGGCATTGCAAGTGGGCCACCAAATCATTTGCAAAACATTATGATTTGTGTGAAAACATTGAGTAAATATTAAGATTTGTTTTCCTTTTTCTTTCTGGATCCTCCTTAGCAACGGTCATCACAGCCTTTGACAGCGGTCTGTTCTACTGGATTAACAACGTGTCACATGTTCTGAATTGACCAATCAGAATCGAGTATTCAACTTAACCGTGTAATACTGATGTCTGTTTGTTACTGATAGCCAGCTCCTTTTCTAATTATAATAAAAAGTACTCTGAGAACTTTATTTAGCCTCCGTCTTGTTTATGGTTGAATGTGGGCCGCACATTTGTTTTAGATTCTTAAGTGGGCCCTGAGTCGGAAAAGGATGGGAACCGCTGCTCTAAACTAGGGTTACATTACTTTTTGTGGTTTTCCCTCTCCTGTAGTGTGGTATAGTTTTAGTGCATGTAAATGGTCTGCAAAGGCTAAAATCCCTGTGTTCCCTCCACTCACTCCCCCCTGCCTGAAATGTCTCCATTGACTCCTTTGTTTACTTCCTGAACATAGTGACATCACTATGTACACCTTGCGTTTCTATTAGCTAGCGCTCCAACACATTGTAGGCTGAGGGGCGGGGCATCTCTAAGCTGGTTGACCAATCACAACAGAGTCGGCCAGCTAACCAATCAGAGCAGACTGGGCTCTGGTTTCAGACAGAGGGTAACAAGATAAATAAATAGCATAATTGGCCCCCTTTAAATACTGCTCCTGAGGGAAAACACAAGTGAACTAATATATTTGTGTACGAAAATCAAAGCCAGCATACAAAAGGAAGATGTAAGACCTTAAAATGAAACCCCCGCCTGCTGTGGTATAAAGAGTGTGTTTAACTGGTTTAGTGAGATATTAAAGCTCACAAAGCCTTCGGTGTTCCTGCTGATAAAGTTATCAAAGAACTCCTTCACTGGTAACAGGTTCCCATCACAGAGAGCTGTGTTGATGTGTACACACTTTCCGTAATCATGAGCCATGGTTTCGTCAACAGAGTCAACAGAATATCCCATAATTACCTTGAAGGTTGGTCACACAAGTGTAGGAGCTCAAGGCAGAAAAACACCGGGGCATACAGCTTAAGAAGGATGTTGTGTTTCTGTGTGGGACCCTGAAGGCAGCATCTCCCTGGTTCAATGGGATGTCTCCATTGGATGTTGGAGTATTGCAGAAAATGATCTCTTTGGCAAACTATTGTTCTCTTGTTTACGAGATATCTCCACATGAAGTACAAAGCTAATGTTGGTCTATAAAGAACTACAGCACGGTCACATGACTTCACGTCACCACCGCTAAGCTAAAGGAGGCTAATGTTGGGCTATAAAGGAACTACAGCACGGTCACATGACTTCACGTCACCACCGCTAAGCTAAAGGTGGCTAATGTTGGGCTATAAAGGAACTACAGCACGGTCACATGACTTCACTTCACCACCGCTAAGCTAAAGGAGGCTAATGTTGGGCTATAAAGGAACTACAGCACGGTCACATGACTTCACGTCACCACCGCTAAGCTAAAGGAGGCTAATGTTGGGCTATAAAGGAACTACAGCACGGTCACATGACTTCACGTCACCACCGCTAAGCTAAAGGAGGCTAATGTTGGGCTATAAAGGAACTACAGCACGGTCACATGACTTCACGTCACCACCGCTAAGCTAAAGGAGGCTAATGTTGGGCTATAAAGGAACTACAGCACGGTCACATGACTTCACGTCACCACCGCTAAGCTAAAGGAGGCTAATGTTTCTTAATCCACCAGTGGGGTATTAACTGACTTATGTTATGTCGTAAAATCTTTTCAGCTTGTGATAACCACAGACCTTATTTCACAATGACAAGCAAAAACATATTCAGAAAACAATTGACTCCCAGACCAGGGGACAGGAAGTAATAACATACGGACTTCCATCAAACATTAATGGAATCAATCTTCATATTCATATCTGGAAATGACAGTTGATATGACAGAGGTGGTAAAACCACTGAAACCAAATGCATATTTGTAACTAATCGAATGGCACAAATGATTCACTTCCTGTGATTGGTCACACACCAGAAACACATTTAAAGAGGCACTATTATTCTGATGTTCAGGTGTATATCAGTATGTAGTGTCTCTACTTTAAAGAGTCCTCTCCTGCTGATGTCCAGGTGTATATCAGTATGTAGTGTCTCTACTTTAAAGAGTCCTCTCCTGCTGATGTTCAGGTGTATATCAGTATGTAGTGTCTCTACTTTAAAGAGTCCTCTCCTGCTGATGTTCAGGTGTATATCAGTATGTAGTGTCTCTACTTTAAAGAGTCCTCTCCTGCTGATGTTCAGGTGTATATCAGTATGTAGTGTCTCTACTTTAAAGAGTCCTCTCCTGCTGATATTCAGGTGTATATCAGTATGTAGTGTCTCTACTTTAAAGAGTCCTCTCCTGATGATGTTCAGGTGTATATCAGTATGTAGTGTCTCTACTTTAAAGAGTCCTCTCCTGCTGATGTTCAGGTGTATATCAGTATGTAGTGTCTCTACTTTAAAGAGTCCTCTCCTGCTGATGTTCAGGTGTATATCAGTATGTAGTGTCTCTACTTTAAAGAGTCCTCTCCTGCTGATGTTCAGGTGTATATCAGTGTGTAGTGTCTCTACTTTAAAGAGTCCTCTCCTGCTGATGTTCAGGTGTATATCAGTGTGTAGTGCCTCTACTTTAAAGAGTCCTCTCCTGCTGATGTTCAGGTGTATATCAGTATGTAGTGTATCTACTTTAAAGAGTCCTCTCCTGCTGATGTTCAGGTGTATATCAGTCTGTAGTGTCTCTACTTTAAAGAGTCCTCTCCTGCTGATGTTCAGGTGTATATCAGTATGTAGTGTCTCTACTTTAAAGAGTCCTCTCCTGCTGATGTTCAGGTGTATATCAGTCTGTAGTGTCTCTACTTTAAAGAGTCCTCTCCTGCTGATGTTCAGGTGTATATCAGTGTGTAGTGCCTCTACTTTAAAGAGTCCTCTCCTGCTGATGTTCAGGTGTGTATCAGTATGTAGTGTCTCTACATGTCTCCATGCTTTAATGTTCAAAAAGCTCTGTATTTCTCTCATACTCTCTGTGCTGCCTGACCGCTTTTCACCCTCTGTCTGAAACCAGAGCCCAGGCTGCTCTGATTGGTTAGCTGGCTGGCTCTGTTGTGATTGGTCAATTAAAAGTAATGTGTTGAATCCCCACAGACAGCCATGGTCGTGACTTCGAGGAGGTGAAGGACTACGAGGTGGTCCGACCTGTCCGACTTCACGCTGTCAGAAAAAGAGACACAGACGTACGTTCTTCCGTATGTCGTATCTCCGCCTCACAGAGACTCGTTTGCGCTCGACTTGAAAGCGTCGTGAATGACGTGTAAATAATAATATGACTTTATTCTTCGCAGCATCTCCGGCCGGAGAGAATAACGTATGCGATGACGGTGGGAGGAAGAGACATTGAGATGCACCTAGAAAAAAATAAGTGAGTTATTATTTCACGTGTTTCAAAAGACAAATACATCACGGTACTCAAGCCGACATTTCAGGTAAGCATACGGTGGCCCTGAAGGTACAAAAACATATTATTTTACAAACTCTAAAACATTTCAACAATTCTGAAAAAATCTAAAAACTCAAATATTTCACAAAAAAGCAAAAGAAGAAACTCATTTTCTCATGTCTCATCACCGTACTGTATAATATATGGGGAGGTGTGTGGCGCAGTGGCCTAGTGCGTTGGGCTCAGGCGAGCACAGGTTCAAACCCCGCTGCAGGCAGCGTGTCGTTGTGTCGCTGAGAGACTTCACCCCAAAGTGCTTCTGTGGGGATCGTCCACATGTTGAGGATGTGAGTCGCTTTGGATAAAAGCGTCTAACAAGTGACATGTGGTGTACTATTATAACGTAATGCCCAGCTAACCACCTTAGTAAATGTCGTTACTGTATGTACGCTAGTTGAGCACGAGCTGTCAGAATAAAGTATTACAAAAGCTGCTTGACTTCATCTTAAAGCCTGAGAACATCATGATAAGTCTAAAGGAAGTCTGTCTCAAGGAGTTCCTGGTTTGCCTTCTCCTCTTATTATTCACACGATTTGTGTTTCTGTGTCTCTGGCTTCCTGTTCGACTGAAGGCAAGGTTATTACTTTAGATCAGTGCTTCTCAAAGTGTGGTCCGTGAGCGCCCCCTAGTGGTCCGTGAGCGCCCCCTAGTGGTCCGTGAGTATATTGGTAACATTTGAAATAAATAAATAAATACATTTAAGTTTTCCGCACTCTCGCGGGAATATCTCCGCAATGGAGCGAGCTTAACTTTAATTTTCAATTGCATGACATAGCCCAGCGCAACACCTTCATCACACATGTGGCCACTTGTTTGTACCATTTTCAGGCGATTTGTAAAAAATAGGGCCGGGACTTTAACGCGTTAATTCAGATTAATTAATTACACAAAAATTAACGCGTTAAAAAAATTAACGCATTTTAATCGCACTTATTTTTGCACAGCGGAACGTTTCTCACTGGACGCGTTTCAGGCGTACCGATTATACTGGAGCACCAACTAACGTTCATGACTTCAGCATGGGACTTCAAACAACAACAAACCACGGTGAACAATAGTCAATTGAACAATTGAATTTGCATATCGCCGCAGCACATCAAGCCTAAAGTATCACCTAAATGCAAAGCATGTAGCAGCTAGCGTGTAGCAGCTAGCATGTAGCAGCTAGCGTGTAGCAGTTAGCATGTAGCAGCTAGCATGTAGCAGCTAGCATGTAGCAGCTAGCATGTAGCAGCTAGCGTGGACGATAGCCCGACTCCGAGTGCAAGGAACCACACCCTGACCCGACCCACACTCAACCAGACGACTGGTTTCAGGGCCAGGATCAGTCAGTCCACGTCTGAGAGAGTAACCAGCTTCCTGGCTCCCTGGACTGCACTCGCCTGTCGACCACGTGGAGTCACATCCATGTGAAAGTTGCTTCTCGCTGTTCTCAGGTCAAATATGTATATTGGATTAAAAATGCGATTAATTTCGATTAATTAATTACAAAGCCTCTAATTAATTAGATTACTTTTTTTAATCGAGTCCCGGCTCTAGTAAAAAACGATGTGTTTTTGGATAACAATATGGATATGGAATTTGGATAATAGCAATTTGGGGTGAAGTGTCTTGCCCAGGCACACAAGGACATGCTGACTGCAGTGGGGTTTGAACCTGTGCTCCCCTGATTCAAAGTTCAGCGCACAGACCACTGAGCCACAGCCTCCCTCAAATAGTAGGCGATGTAGAAATATGTCCACCCATGTGTGGCTGTTATACTGGTCGATATATCCTTAGACCTGGGGGGGTCAAACTCAATTTCTTCCCGGGCCACGTCAGCATTATGGTTGCACTCAAAGGGCCGGTTGTAATTAATATAAATATACATATGTAAATATATAATATATATTTAATAATGTATTATATTACATTGTTGTCCCTGCATCTGGTAATATCTTCCTAAATAACTCCGTCTGAAAGCAGAAGTCTAGGGCAAATAATTGAAAGTAAATATTCAACAATTACACCAATTGTATTGTATATTATATTCTTTGCAAGCTCTTGGGTCAAATTAGGTCGCGGGCCGGATTTGGCCCCCGGGCCTTGAGTTTGACACCCCTGCCTTAGACCATCATTATTGTCTCTTATGATTGATTGTTTTGTAAAAGTAGTGAATAATGCCATTCAAAATATACCCAGAGCCTGAAAAGGGCAATTTCACGACGATGAATGATCAACACAACTAAAACCTCAAAGGAAATACATAAATCTTGATATTTCTGAAGTTGGAATCATGTTATCTATTGCAATTAAAAATAACTTGGAGAAATGTCAAATAAATTGCCTTTAAAGTCACATTGGAACATGTTTGCATTGTAACTCGCTCCAAAATATTGTGGAGAATAAGTAGAAAGTGACACGAAAGGAAAAAACTCAAGTAAAGTAGCTCAACATGGGACGATACTTTCCACTGCTGAGTTTCAAATATAGCATTTCTTTTGATTTCACAGATCCTAACACGAGATAACGCAATAGCTTGACCACAGTTTAATTTTTATCTCGTTTCCTCCTCAGTGAATTATTACCCAAAGACTACACGGAGACTATTTACCAAGAAGACGGGGCTCGAGTCACCACAACTCCCACGGACATCGTAAGTGTTTGCTTTGTCAGCGACTTTCAGTTCCCCGTACATAAGAAGAGGAAAGATAAATGTCTCCTTCTAAAACCAGTCACCGTGTCAATGTCTTCTCATCAGGATCACTGCTACTACCACGGGAGCATTTTGGACGACAGCCAATCATCTGTCAGCATCAGCACATGTGATGGACTCAAGTGAGTGTTCAGACGTTTCGCATATGGAGTTCATTCCAGTTCAAACCTTTGTTTATGCCATTGAGATCATTGATCTCTTTTTCAAGGCTGACCTGCTGCAATAGTTTCCACATGAATACATATAAACAGAAAAACAAAAATACATCATTTATCTACAGCGACTACAGTTTACATAGCTAGTAACATTTACAGGTTCCAACAGTTTCCGATTGGATAGCATCTATCCTTGCTTTAAAAACATGTAGTGGCACCAGATTGCTCAGCTTCCGTCCCGTTTGCAGACTGTTCCAAGACAGAGGAGCTGCGTCTAACAGCTGCTTCCCTCAGACAGTCCTAGCAGCTGGCACATTTAATGAAACCACAGCATTCGATCTCAGGCAGTAGCCACTTACAATTCTCCGTGAGATCAGGGAGCAGATATAAGATGGAAGTTTCCCTAACATGGCTTTGTATATGAAAATGTACCAGTGACTGAGCCTCCGTACAGCTAGTGAAGGCAAACCAGCCCTTGCATACAGGGTGCAGTGAAGGGTTAATGCTTTACAGTCTGTCACACATCTCAGAGCGCTGTGATACGCAGCATCTAACTGGACCAGGCGACGGGCAGGTGCATTCATACAGACCAGATCCCCAGAGTCCAGCACAGGTCAAAGGTCACAGAGCCTTTCCTGGCCTCAAGCGAGAAGCAGGACTTGTTCCTGTAGAAGAAACCTAGCCTCACCCTCAGCTCCTCAGCAGGTTATTGACATGAAGTTTAAAAGTGAGACAATCATCAAGCAGATACCAAGGTATTTGTAACAGGCAACAACTTTGAGTTTTATTCCTTGCGTAGTTACAATATCTACAACAGGCTCAGGTGTCTTTTTAGCAGGAATGAGTCCTAAAACCCGGACACGAGTTAGCATTTTATCACTTCCTGGAAGTCAGTGGTTTTCTGACTCTGAAGAGATTTTAACGTTTTGTTCTACGACATAAAATACGTCAGTAAATACCACACTGGTTGATTTTAAAACGGCGGTTGCTAACAAGTGTCTAAATGAGACGACTAAATGTCATAAAGCCCAACATTAGCCTCCTTTAGCTTAGCGGTGGTGACCTGAAGTCATGTGACCGTGCTGTAGCTCCTTTATAGCCCAACATTAGCCGCCTTTAGCTTAGCGGTGGTGACGTGAAGTCATGTGACCGTGCTGTAGCTCCTTTATAGCCCAACATTAGCCTCCTTTAGCTTAGCGGTGGTGACGTGAAGTCATGTGACCGTGCTGTAGTTCCTTTATAGCCCAACATTAGCCGCCTTTAGCTTAGCGGTGGTGACGTGATGTCATGTGACCGTGCTGTAGTTCCTTTATAGCCCAACATTAGCCACCTTTAGCTTAGCGGTGGTGACGTGAAGTCATGTGACCGTGCTGTAGTTCCTTTATAGCCCAACATTAGCCTCCTTTAGCTTAGCGGTGGTGACGTGAAGTCATGTGACCGTGCTGTAGTTCCTTTAAAGCCCAACAATAGCTTTTTTCTTCAGAAATCATAAAGTGGTGTTAATATGTGGAGATTATCCTGCTGAACTAAACATGTAAGAATCATAAACGTTGGTTTGAACCAGAGATTATTTTCAGGCTAACAACCAAAATCACATTAAAAAAAAACTATTGACCTCCAGACCAGGGGACAGGAAGTGCTAAAACGCATTCTGAGGGTTTAGGACTCATTCCTGCACCACTGTACAACCCAGTCTCACAGCATTTCGTTATAGTCACAAAATTAATCAAATCTATTGATTCGTGTTCACCAACACGATTTTTGCATTTATTTCGTGTCACACAGAACGATTTAAAAAGCAATGTATGTCTATTGGTAGTATGCTTCGTGCCCGCACCTCGTCTGTTTGTCCGGTCGGGTCTTGGAAGACGGGAAGCTGTGTGGTTCATAAAAACATGTTCTTACTCAATATCTTCCTTTAAGTCTTTATCTTCAATGCATGGTAGCTTTCCTGACATCGAACATGTTTCCTGGTGTTTCAGGGGTTACTTCCGGACGTCTGAGCAGAGGTATCTGATCGAGCCGCTGTCCGGTGGCGATGAAGGGGATCACGCCGTGACGACCTTTGACGACAGGAAGTCCCCCCCGGCAGTGTGTGGGGTCACCAACACCACCTGGAGCGACGACTTTGAACCGCCAACCAGCCGCAGCCGCTCCAGATCTGCGGTAACAATCAATCAATCTGAAGGAAACATACTGCATCTAGACTTTCATATCATGAGCTGGAAACATATGACAGTTTTAAAACGTATTATTATTACAATAAAACCAAATATTTGTAGATCTTTTTGTTCTTAGGCCAAAATAACAACTTATAGCATTTTACACAAACATAGTAGAGACACTACATACTGATATACACCTGAACATCAGCAGGAGAGGACTCTTTAAAGTAGAGACACTACATACTGATCTACACCTGAACATCAGCAGGAGAGGACTCTTTAAAGTAGAGACACTACATACTGATATACACCTGAACATCAGCAGGAGAGGACTCTTTAAAGTAGAGACACTACATACTGATATACACCTGAACATCAGCAGGAGAGGACTCTTTAAAGTAGAGACACTACATACTGATCTACACCTGAACATCAGCAGGAGAGACTCTTTAAAGTAGAGACACTACATACTGATATACACCTGAACATCAGCAGGAGAGGACTCTTTAAAGTAGAGACACTACATACTGATATACACCTGACCATCAGCAGGAGAGGACTCTTTAAAGTAGAGACACTACACACTGATATACACCTGAACATCAGCAGGAGAGGACTCTTTAAAGTAGAGACACTACACACTGATATACACCTGAACATCAGCAGGAGAGGACTCTTTAAAGTAGAGACACTACATACTGATATACACCTAACATCAGCAGGAGAGGACTCTTTAAAGTAGAGACACTACATACTGATATACACCTGGACATCAGCAGGAGAGGACTCTTTAAAGTAGAGACACTACACACTGATATACACCTAACATCAGCAGGAGAGGACTCTTTAAAGTAGAGACACTACATACTGATATACACCTGAACATCAGCAGGAGAGGACTCTTTAAAGTAGAGACACTACATACTCATACCATAGGCCCCTTTAAGATATTTTGACAAATGTGCTCCACATTTAATAAATTGGATATTACCATTTCAATATTTTTTGTCTTTCAGGGTTTATCTATCGTCCATCAGCAGAAATACCTCGAGCTTGTCATCGTTATTGATAATCGCGCAGTAAGTAATACACATGGAATTTTACCGTGGAAAAACACGGATGACTAAATGAATGACTAAACTTGTATTTGTAATGATGGCCGAGCAGACACACCATGCTAACACCTTGGGGACTGTTTTGGTCCGTTTAGCGTCACGTATGTGGTTATATTCGTCAATGGGACTTTTATATTTCTGAAGAACAGGAAGTGATTATTCTTTCCAACATGACGACATTATGTTTCAGTTCCAGAAGAGAAACCGGGATGTGCAGAAGATTAGGGAGAGGACTTTTGAAATCGTCAACTTTGTTAACTTGGTGAGTCAACGCTTTCTGCTATTGCTGGGAAATGTATGAAATGACACGTAAACGGATTCATTTTTATTCCAGGGGAAAAAACCGTTACAAAATATTACTTAAAATGAAAATATGTGTAAATAGAAAATAATACAAATGGGGCGAAGCCTGCGAGCTAGTTCAGGCAGTCAACTCGAGCACCCATCATACACGTGACGCGCCTCGTCCCTCTTACAACCAACCAAACACATTCTCCTACATGCCGCTCTATTTAAGCTGCCAGGGCTGCGTTCCAATAGTTCTTAGCTTAGGAACCTTCCTCACGGAGTGAGATGACCCGGAAGTCCCTCAGTGGCAGCCATGATAAGTGCCGTTCCAATTCTCTAGGTGAAAGGAAAGGAGGTTTCAAACTTCCTTTATAGCCTCCTTTAGCTTAGGAATCACTGGACCTCCCTCACCGAAAGGAGAGGAGAAAATGCTGCCCCACAATGCATTGCAGCCACAGCATTTGCCGTCACTCAACAGTCGGCCGTTCACGGAAACAACCGATTATGACGGAGAAGTGATATCATGAAGGTTACGGTGCTTATTAAGCATTTTAAAACATAGGTGGTGAGTTACAAAGTGCTTTGTTCTGAACGTTCATCAGTATTATAATAAGAGAGAAATATGAACGTTAGTTTTCACTGAAATGATCAAATGAAGTCTCTCAGTCTTCACTGAGCTGTGTGGGGTTTGTTCAACTTCTAAAGATGTCTGAATGGTGATACACACAGTGATGTTAAGGACTAACGTTTATAATAAATACATCTGTATTGATTTAAGATCTTTAGTTCATCAATCATACGTGTTGGATCATTTGTATTAATGTGGACCGGAGGGAGAGGGTGACGAGCAGAAGTTTCACTTTCCTTTTTTATCTCAGGTCCAGCTTTGGTCCTGAAGAATATGTTTCTCTGTTGTCCACGTTCACAAAGCAGAGCAGCAGCATCAGAGCACGGTGCAGAGTCTCGAGATGAGTTCACAGGAGTCCCTCGTTCTTATTGACCATCCATGTTGTAGTCCGCTGTATAGAAAACTGTGGTTTCCATGGTTACCTCACAGCAGCAGACGCACATTCAGGACGTCCGCTGGCGCATCAGAAACACGTGGGATAGTGAACGTGCAGTCGATTCTCTAAAGTACCGCAGTCTCTTCTCCTAAGTCCTTTTGAATTCTCCTATCCACTATCCCTTAACCCCGTGACCTTTCACTCAGAGGTCAAGGAATAGGAGATAGGGTTAGAATTTAGGAGCTGATATTTGGATTATCGGAACGCAACCCTGGTCTTCCTGCCTCTGCCTGCAGCTGCCACTGCTGCGTGCACTTGCTATTGCTGCGTGCATGTTGCTGCTGCTCGCCTGCCCCCCCACACCCCAGCTTCACTGTAGGCTCGGAGGGTAGTTATCTAATCATCACTCAATGTTCTTTGTAAATCTGTGGAGTGATGAGCCTAGACGCCAAACTCAAACTATATGCTGCTTCTAATAAACATATTAAACACGTCTGACTGACATATGTATATGAACATAAGAAGTTAAAGGTGGCATAGGTACTTTTGGAGAAACCAGCTTGAGTGCGCAAATCTGCCCCTTCCTCTCAGAGCCCCTCCCCCAACACACACGAAACGCGCACATGACCAATGAGGGCACGGGATCAGTGTGTGCCCCGATGGAAGGCTGACAGGCAGGTAGGCCATCCAGCTACTTTAGCCGGCTCAGATGATTGGTCGAGCTTTTTACAGCGCCACGGCTTCCACAGATGACTTTTATTTAAGGATTTGTTGTCAAAGCACTTCAGATATTCATTGCTATCGGGATGTTGAGAGCATTCCATGGAATATAACAAGAAGTGTACCTCGAGCCGGTTTCTGAAACTTACCTACCCCACCTTTAAGTAAAAATCTGCACAAAGAAAATGCAATACAATTAAAATGCTTATATGAGCAAATCGAGTTATAGTAAATATGCAAATGTAGCACATAGTTAATAAGATGATGCTTAATTTTCATTATTAAATGTAACGTTTAAAAAAAAATTGTAATACAAAAAAGTATTGTCTTAAAGTCAGTGAGGAACAGGGGAAGTTTCAGGGTGATATCTGTTACATTACATCACATCACATTTAGCTGACGCTGTTATCCAAAGCGACTCACAATAAGTGCGTTCGACCAACACGATACAAACTTGAAGAAAACAGAATCATAAAGTACATCAGGTTTCATAGAGCCAAACATTTCAAGTGCTACTCAACTGGCTTTAGATAAGCTAGTCATTTGTTAGTATATAAGTGCTTTGTTAGTAGTTCTATCGCTCGAAGTGGAGTCGAGAGAGATGAGTTTTCAGTCTGCGCCGGACGATGTGTTAGTTAAATGTTTTTCCCTATTCACCTGTCGTGCTTGTTTTCAGGCGTACAAGCCCCTGAAGACCTTCGTTGCTCTGGTGGGTCTGGAGATCTGGTCCATCAAAGACCTGATCTCCGTGACCCCCCCGGCCGGAGCCAACCTGAACGCCTTCATGGGCTGGAGGGACTCTGACCTGGCCAAAAGGAAAAAGCACGACAACGCACATCTCATCAGGTCAGACCAGGTCGCAGAAAGTCAATTGTACTGTCAATCTTTCAGTTTGTGTGTACAGAGAGATCGAAATACCGTTTCCCACAATCCCAAATACAAATATATATCAAGATCTAATATGTTTATACGGTTTATACACAATGGAATACACATTTATACAAACACTCGATAATAACCATAATAACCAGAGACTTCTTTGACTTGAGTTTTTATCAAAAAATGCATACTTTACTCCAAGCCCAAGGACAAAAAAGTACATATACACATTACCAAGTAATAGTATTAGTATTATAATTAATCCAGTATTTATACAAATATTAAATAAAGATACATACTTAAATAAATAGAACAATAATAAGTAAATGCTTTATGAACAAATACCATTAATATAAGACATATCCATTTGTACGACACAGCTATTGCCTGCACATACAGACATTTCCAATAGCTGAACATGTATGTTTGCATGCTAGCATGTTGGTAAGATGGTGAGCACGGCCCGGTAAACATTAGCATTTTAGCATTGTAGCATGTAGCTCAGATCAAGCACAGCATTATGACTGTAGACTTGTTATTCAATGAGTAACAGAAACTAAAGCAGCCAAGAAGTGAGACATTTAAATTAGCTGAACATTGTGCTTAGCGCTATACGGTATAGTGGTCTTACAGTGGTCTTCACAGTGTGTACAGAATATCAGTATGACAATACGACCCTCTGTCCTCAGACCCTCTGTCCTCAGACCCTCTGTCCTCAGGCCCTCTGTCCTCAGGCCCTCTGTCCTCAGACCCTCTGTCCTCAGACCCTCTGTCCTTAGGCCCTCTGTCCTTAGACCCTCTGTCCTTAGACCCCACATCGTACAAGGAAAAACTTCCGGAGAAAACCCAGTTTAAAGGGAACATGGGAGAAACCTCAGGGAGAGCAGCAGAGGAGGGATCCCTCTCCAGGACGGACAGACGTGCAATAGATGCCGTGTGGAAATCGAAGAGATAATACATTTGCAACATAGGTAGACCAAATGTTTGGAAATGCATGTGTGTATAATAGGAAGATGAATCCACAAGAATGTCAACAATCCTGTGGGAGCCATCAGGGAAGTAGTATGGTGAGAGTCAGGCAGGACCGCAGAGACGGGTTCAGACACGACTCGAAGTCCAGGACTCAGATCCAGAGCTCAGGATAGAGGATCCAGAACACACGACCACAGCAACAGGATCAGCCTCGACTCAGGATCCCGGCGTAGATATGGACACAAAAAAGAGATTTGGGGGAAACTGGGTTAATCGGAACATGAGAGTACACAGACAAACAGCCAGAAAGATGGAGTACGGTGCCCCCCCCCAACAGTCCAAGCCTATAGCAGCTAAACTAACGTGTCTACATACATGCACTCCCTTAGGATAGGTTGAGGGAAAAGGGTAGCAAGTAAGAGGTAGGAAACAGAGGTGGAGAGGCACACAGGGAGAGAGGTCCCCACTGGAACCTGAATTGGTTAGAGGTGAGGAGTGGGTCTGTGGCTACGTCCCACACTCCCGGGCCGGGCTAGGCCTTCTCTAGAACCTCGAGAGGTCAGAGAGGGGAAAGGGTAGCAAGTAAGAAGTAGGAAACAGAGGTGGAGAGGCGCACGCAGGGAGAAGGACAGTCATTTTCGCGGTGCTCAAAGAAGCTACGAACAACCAAAAGACCTATGAGTAATAGAAACTAAAGCCAGTAAGAAGTACAACAACTTGGTTTGTGTCTTTTATAAGTCAGAACACAATTAAATAACCATTCATTAAAATGTCATAATATACCAAGCGGCTTACACAATCCCTCCTGCTTTAGGGCCACTTGCTGTTGGTAACTTGGCAAAGAGTTGGCTTTGGGTGCGGCTTCATTGAGGCAATAAATGAAGCCTTACCTACCTCAGGTTTCTCAACTGGCTTCTAGACATGTTTTAGTTCACAAGTCTAACCACATTGGTGCAAAACACACACACACACACACACACACACACACACACACACACACACACCCTTACCTACAATAACATCTCTGAAACAATAGCCCTTAACACTGGATTCGTGAGCAGGAGGCCAGTGAGATAACCTTGCTAAGCTGAACAAACATGTCCATGCAGGTTACTAATAGCTGCCAAAGTTGATTAAAACAAACTCTGTTAAAGAAGAGAAGAATATTCTCTCTCCAAAAATCAAAACATTTTGCAACAGAGGCTTTAAAATATTACTTAAATGCTCAGTTATAATGTCCCATTAAACCACTATAATGCCAGTTCAAATCCTGAACTCTGTCAAGTGGCAGTATTTACATGTTACTGTCCATATTTAATGCACTATGCATTATGTTATTCTACTGTACACTATCTAAGTATACATTCCTTTTTATCTTTTTCAAATGAACATGTATTTAGTTTACTTACTCCTGCTTGGTCCTCCATGTAACTTGCCCCATTGTGTCAATTGCAGAGTATTATTTCATTATTTCTGAAGTATCGTAAGACTTTGGGACTTTCCAAAACGTCCTGTTTAACAGCGAAAGGCACTTTTCGCCTCCACCCCAAAGCAAGTGCGTTCAATGGATACTGACATTTTAAATAACTTTAGATCCCCATGGTTTCAAGATGGCACTGTTTGTTGAAATATGACACCAGTAAAGTGCAAAACTGCACATGTAAATAAAAATGGCCAACTTCCTGTTCGGGTTACGATATGGCGCTAAGAGGCTTTTTTGTGCGTCGCACCATGGTGCATATAGCTATCAAATGTCAGACTTGTAGGTCATACCTGAGCAAGGGGCTGAATTTAAGAAGCTTTATAGGAAGCGTTATAGAGCCACACCACGAGAAAGATACCCTTAAACTATCAAATGTTTCAAAATTCCTGACAAGTTTACTGAAAAATATGGCATTTTGGAGCATGTTCAGGCCCTACAAATTGCAAAGAATTGCTTCAACGGAAGAAATATTGTAGTAACTGTAGGTGTTACAATTAAGTCCAATGATTCCCCAAATGAGAGGCACAGAACGGCCATGTTTCCTGTAGAAAAACAAATTTTCCATTTCTATGAATATCTGATATTTAATATATAAATACTTAATGGATGGATGTGCATGATTCTCTAAACAGCGTACTAATGATTTTTGTCCTAATTCATTTATAAGTGTTTCTTATTTTGAAATGTCTTGTGTTGCAGTGGCATTGACTTTGAAGGATCCACGGTGGGACTGGCTTACATCGGGACTCTTTGCTCGGGTCACTCTGTTGGAGTCGTTCAGGTAAGACGTACATGACTTCACGTCACCACCGCTAAGCTAAAGGAGGCTAATGATGGGCTATAAAGGAACTACAGCACGGTCACATGACTTCACGTGACCACCGCTAAGCTAAAGGAGGCTAATGATGGGCTATAAAGGAACTACAGCACGGTCACATGACTTCACGTCACCACCGCTAAGCTAAAGGAGGCTAATGTTGGGCTATAAAGGAACTACAGCACGGTCACATGACTTCACGTCACCACCGCTAAGCTAAAGCGGCTAATGTTGGGCTATAAAGGAACTACAGCACGGTCACATGACTTCACGTCACCACCGCTAAGCTAAAGGAGGCTAATGTTGGGCTATAAAGGAACTACAGCACGGTCACATGACTTCACGTCACCACCGCTAAGCTAAAGGTGGCTAATGTTGGGCTATAAAGGAACTACAGCACGGTCACATGACTTCACGTCACCACCGCTAAGTTAAAGCGGCTAATGTTGGGCTATAAAGGAACTACAGCACGGTCACATGACCTCACGTCACCACCGCTAAGCTAAAGGAGGCTAATGTTGGGCTATAAAGGAACTACAGCACGGTCACATGACTTCACGTCTCCACCGCTAAGCTAAAGGCGGCTAATGTTGGGCTATAAAGGAACTACAGCGCGGTCACTTGACTTCACATCACCACCGCTAAGCTAAAGGTGGCTAATGTCCAACGTTAGGTAATCTCTAGACACTTTCAAGTGAAATATCTTGACACACAATATGATAGTTTGCCATGTAATTTTGTTTCTACATTCATGGTCCCCTCAGGATACATTTTATTTTTTTAATCCACTACATCATGACCAAACACCTGCAGAAAGAGACATATCCATTAGCCGAATATGTTCTTGTGTTTAGCGCTTTATAGCAAATTTGAGGATGCTAGCATCATAGTAAGATTGAGAACACCGATACACATTAGCATGTTAGCGTTGTTATTGTTAGCATTTAGCTTAGCTCAAGCACTAGCATGGCTGTAGAATTTATATTGTATGAGTAACAGAAACTGAAGCAGACTTTAACATCAAAACTAAATCAGACGCTTCTAATCCATTCTTTGAAATGTCATTAATAAGCAATGTATCTATCATCATCAAACCAAAACTCCAGCCCTCTATCGTTGCAAAGAGAAAGTCTGATGTCTGACATTTCTTCAACTGTGGTGCAGCCGACGTCTAGACTCTGTACTGGGAACGCTGCTGTGGTCAGAAACTAGGAAGGAAAGGAATATTGAGGAAACAGATATTTCTATCATGAGTCAGCCTGCGTGCATTCATGCTTTAATCCAATGCTTAATTGAACCTGTTTCCTGGTTGGAATTTAATCAACCACTGTAACTATGCTGTTAATAATTATAATATACACATTTGTATATTGTAGCGCCGAGAGATAGGGAGTCGGAGGCGGTGCAATGGAGGTACAAAAGTTGACTTGATTTGTTACATGTTGTCCGGTTGCAGTCCGGGAAGAAAGAGAGAGAAGCCAGGAGGGCACACAATACATATAGTAACCACCTAACATATCCGTGTGTGAACAATACCCCTACCCCACAGTTCCGTGTGTGAATTATGTCCCAGTGTATTAAATTCGTCTTATTGTAAAGTGGTACCCCCCCCCAAGTATACATATAGTGCAGTGCTTCTCAAAGTGTGGTCCGCGCCCCCTAGTGGTCCGTCAGTATATTGGTAACATTTCTCAGTTGGAATAAATAAATAAATTTAAGTTTTCCGCACTCTCGCGGGAATATCTCCGCAATGGAGCGAGCTTAAGTTTCACTTTCTATTGCATGATAAAGCTCAGGGCAACACCTTCGCCACACATGTTGCCACTTGTTTGTACCATTTTCAGGCGATTTATAATCTGTTCTAGAAAAACGATGTGTTTTGGGATATTTGTGGTCCTTGGTATGAAAAAGTTTGAGAAACACTGATGTTTCGATTGTTAACAAGATATTAATATATTACAGAAAATACACAAAGCACATCTTTGGTGAGATGGGAATAGCAGCACGGTAATGCTATACCTGATTAGTTTGGGTTGAAGTCAAAATATAAAATGCTGAGTAATTAAATATATAATTGCGTCTGCTCTCAGGATCACACGGAAAGGGCCATCGCAGTTGGGGCGACGCTGGCTCATGAGATGGGTCACAACCTGGGGATGAACCATGATGACTCCAGTGCCTGCCCCTGCACTGGAGACAGCTGCATCATGGCTCCAGCACTCAGGTAACACAAATCTCTCTTAAAGTGGTGCGGGAATGAGTCCTAAAACCCTGAAATGAGTCAGCATTTTAGCACTTGCTGTCTGTTTTTAGATGTTATCCTGAGATAAGGTCTGTGGTTAACACAAGCTGAAGACATTTTAACGTTTTGTTCTACGACATCAAATATATCAGTAAATACCCCACTGGTGGATTTAAAAACGGAGGCTGCTAACAAGAGTCTAAATTAGACGATTAAACGTCATCACGCCCAACATTAGCCGCCCTTAGCTTAGCGGTGGTGACGTGAAGTCATGTGACCGTGCTGTAGTTCCTTTATAGCCCAACATTAGCCTCCTTTAGCTTAGCGGTGGTGACGTGAAGTCATGTGACCGTGCTGTAGTTCCTTAATAGCCCAACATTAGCCTCCTTTAGCTTAGCGGTGGTGACGTGAAGTCATGTGACCGTGCTGTAGTTCCTTAATAGCCCAACATTAGCCTCCTTTAGCTTAGCGGTGGTGAGGTGAAGTCATGTGACCGTGCTGTAGTTCCTTTATAGCCCAACATTAGCCACCTTTAGCTTAGCGGTGGTGACGTGAAGTCATGTGACCGTGCTTTAGTTCCTTTAGAGCCCAACATTAGCCTCCTTTAGCTTAGCGGTGGTGACGTGAAGTCATGTGACCGTGCTGTCATTCCTTTATAGCGCAACATTAGCCTCCTTTAGCTTAGCGGTGGTGAGGTGAAGTCATGTGACCGTGCTGTAGTTCCTTTATAGCCCAACATTAGCCTCCTTTAGCTTAGCGGTGGTGAGGTGAAGTCATGTGACCGTGCTGTAGTTCCTTTATAGCCCAACATTAGCCTCCTTTAGCTTAGCGCTGGTGATGTGAAGTCATGTGACCGTGCTGTAGTTCCTTTATAGCCCAACATTAGCCGCCTTTAGCTTAGCGGTGATGACGTGAAGTCATGTGACCGTGCTGTAGTTCCTTTATAGCCCAACATTAGCCTCCTTTAGCTCAGCGGTGGTGACGTGAAGTCATGTGACCGTGCTGTAGTTCCTTTATAGCCCAACATTAGCCTCCTTTAGCTCAGCGGTGGTGACGTGAAGTCATGTGACCGTGCTGTAGTTCCTTTATAGCCCAACATTAGCCTCCTTTAGCTTAGCGGTGGTGACGTGAAGTCATGTGACCGTGCTGTAGTTCCTTTATAGCCCAACATTAGCCTCCTTTAGCTTAGCGGTGGTGAGGTGAAGTCATGTGACCGTGCTGTAGTTCCTTTATAGCCCAACATTAGCCTCCTTTAGCTTAGCGGTGGTGAGGTGAAGTCATGTGACCGTGCTGTAGTTCCTTTATAGCCCAACATTAGCCGCCTATAGCTATGGTTAAAGGGATTTTTGTTTTATGTTTTGCTTGAACATGTGTTCCTTGTTCCCTCAGCTACAATGTGCCTCGCACTTTCAGCGGCTGCAGCACCAACTTCTACGAGAAATATCTGACAGGCCGAAACCCCGGCTGCCTGCTGGACAAACCGGACTACAAATCCCTGGTAACCCCGGGCGTCTGTGGGAACGGCTTCATGGAGGCGGGGGGAGCAATGTGACTGCGGCACTGTGGAGGTACGGGAATATAAATCTGTTATGGCCTTAATATGGCCTTGCTGCTATCGTTTGGTTTAAATTTACTACATCAACAATGATCCAGTTCATAAGATTCAAAGGTTTTATTGTCATAAGCTCATAAGCTACAGTTCTTCTGACCCGAGCTCCTCCAACAATGCAACATGTGTGATACAAAATAGATCCGGAGAAATGAGACTCGGAGAATAGGAGGTAGGATTTCATTTGAATTAAAACGAGTAGTGAGGGTTTAATACAGTGGTGTAAAGTAACTAAGTACATTTACTCAAGTACTGTACTTAAGTACTATGTTGGGGTACGTGTACTTTACTTTAGTATTTCCATGTTATGCTACTTTGTATTTCTACTCCTCTACAGTTCAGAGGTACATTGTGTACTTCTACTGCACAACATGTATTGAATACCTTTAGTTTCTTCACAGATGTGGATGAAGGATGTGAAATATAATCAAGTGTTGAATCAGACTTTAGTTTAGACCCTGCAGTCTACAAAGTACTTCAGACTAGCTGCACCTCCACCAGCTACCCTGCAGTCTACAAAGTACTTCAGACTAGCTGCACCTCCACCAGCTACCCTGCAGTCTACAAAGTACTTCAGACTAGCTGCTCCTCCACCAGCTACCCTGCAGTCTACAAAGTACTTCAGACTAGCTGCACCTCCACCAGCTACCCTGCAGTCTACAAAGTACTTCAGACTAGCTGCACCTCCACCAGCTACCCTGCAGTCTACAAAGTACTTCAGACTAGCTGCTCCTCCACCAGCTACCCTGCAGTCTACAAAGTACTTCAGACTAGCTGCACCTCCACCAGCTACCCTGCAGTCTACAAAGTACTTCAGACTAGCTGCACCTCCACCAGCTACCCTGCAGTCTACAAAGTACTTCAGACTAGCTGCTCCTCCACCAGCTACCCTGCAGTCTACAAAGTACTTCAGACTAGCTGCTCCTCCTCCAGCTACCCTGCAGTCTACAAAGTACTTCAGACTAGCTGCACCTCCACCAGCTACCCTGCAGTCTACAAAGTACTTCAGACTAGCTGCTCCTCCACCAGCTCTGAGAACACTTTCATGATCAATCATTATAAAACACATCATATATATTATTCTGAAATGGACCAATCTGCACAACGACTACTTTCACTGTCTTTACTATATTTAGATGAGAATACTTTCTACTTTCACTTGAGGGACATTTTGAATACTTTTACTGTAACAGAGTATTCCTACCCTCTGGTACTTCTACTTTTACTCAAGTACAAGATCTGAGTACTTCTACTTTCACTCAAGTACAAGATCTGAGTACTTCTACTTTTACTCAAGTACAAGATCTGAGTACTTCTACTTTTACTCAAGTACAAGATCTGAGTACTTCTACTTTTACTCAAGTACAAGATCTGAGTACTTCTACTTTTACTCAAGTACAAGATCTGAGTATTTCTACTTTTACTCAAGTACACAACCTGAGTACTTCTACTTTTACTCAAGTACAAGACCTGAGTACTTCTAGTTTTACTCAAGTACAAGACCTGAGTACTTCTACTTTTACTCAAGTACAAGACCTGAGTACTTCTACTTCTACTCAAGTACAATACCTGAGTACTTTTACTCAAGTACAAGACCTGAGTACTTTTACTCAAGTACAAGACCTGAGTACTTCTACTTTTACTCAAGTACAAGACCTGAGTACTTCTACTTTTACTCAAGTAAAATATCTGAGTACTTCTACTTTTACTCAAGTAAAATATCTGAGTACTTCTACTTTTACTCAAGAACAAGGTCTGAGTACTTCTACTTTTACTCAAGTACAAGATCTGAGTACTTCTACTTTTACTCAAGAACAAGATCTGAGTACTTCTACTTTTACTCAAGTAAAATATCTGAGTACTTCTACTTTTACTCAAGTACAAGATCTGAGTACTTCTACTTTTACTCAAGAACAAGGTCTGAGTACTTCTACTTTTACTCAAGTAAAATATCTGAGTACTTCTACTTTTACTCAAGTAAAATATCTGAGTACTTCTACTTTTACTCAAGTACAAGATCTGAGTACTTCTACTTTTACTCAAGTACATGATCTGAGTACTTCTACTTTTACTCAAGTACAAGATCTGAGTACTTCTACTTTTACTCAAGTACATGATCTGAGTACTTCTACTTTTACAAAAGTACTAGATCTGAGTACTTGATGCTCTGATCCGAGACGTGTTGATACCTGAATGTTTTTCAAACCACAACAACATTTCTCCTCCGTCTGAACTCGACCCCTTCGCGTTGTGATTCTGACGGATAATTGGCCGATGTGCAGAAACATCTTTGAACTCTCCTCAAGATGTTTGGGTTGTATGAAGTGATGGCGTCTGCGGGTTCAGTCTGAAGGGGAGGGGCTTAGCTTGACCCTGGTGGTGGGGAATGGATAGTTGGGTTCGGTCTGAAGGGGAGGGGCTTAGCTTGACCCTGGTGGTGGGGAATGGATAGTTGGGGTCGGTCTGAAGGGGAGGGGCTTAGCTTGACCCTGGTGGTGGTGAATGGATAGTTGGGTTCGGTCTGAAGGGGAGGGGCTTAGCTTGACCCTGGTGGTGTTGAATGGATAGTTGGGTTCGGTCTGAAGGGGAGGGGCTTAGCTTGACCCTGGTGGTGGTGAATGGATAGTTGGGTTCGGTCTGAAGGGGAGGGGCTTAGCTTGACCCTGGTGGTGGTGGTGAATGGATAGTTGGGTTCGGTCTGAAGGGGAGGAGCTTGACCCTGGTGGTGGTGAATGGATAGTTGGGTTCGGTCTGAAGGGGAGGGGCTTAGCTTGACCCTGGTGGTATTCAATGGATAGTTGGGTTCGGTCTGAAGGGGAGGGGCTTAGCTTGACCCTGGTGGTATTCAATGGATAGTTGGGTTCGGTCTGAAGGGGAGGGGCTTAGCTTGACCCTGGTGGTATTCAATGGATAATTGGGTTCGGTCTGAAGAGGAGGGGCTTAGCTTGACCCTGGTGGTGGTGAATGGATAGTTGGGTTCGGTCTGAAGGGGAGGGGCTTAGCTTGACCCTGGTGGTGTTGAATGGATAGTTGGGTTCGGTCTGAAGGGGAGGGGCTTAGCTTGACCCTGGTGGTGGTGAATGGATAGTTGGGTTCGGTCTGAAGGGGAGGGGCTTAGCTTGACCCTGGTGGTGGTGGTGAATGGATAGTTGGGTTCGGTCTGAAGGGGAGGAGCTTGACCCTGGTGGTGGTGAATGGATAGTTGGGTTCGGTCTGAAGGGGAGGGGCTTAGCTTGACCCTGGTGGTATTCAATGGATAGTTGGGTTCGGTCTGAAGGGGAGGGGCTTAGCTTGACCCTGGTGGTATTCAATGGATAGTTGGGTTCGGTCTGAAGGGGAGGGGCTTAGCTTGACCCTGGTGGTATTCAATGGATAGTTGGGTTCGGTCTGAAGAGGAGGGGCTTAGCTTGACCCTGGTGGTATTCAATGGATAGTTGGGTTCGGTCTGAAGGGGAGGGGCTTAGCTTGACCCTGGTGTTGGTGAATGGATATTGTTGCAAATGTATTATCTTTTCAATTTACACACGGCATCTATTGAACGTCTGTCCGTCCTGGGAGAGGGGATCCCTCCTCTGTTGCTCTCCCTGAGGTTTCTCCCATGCTCCCTTAAAACTAAGTTTTTTTCCTTGTACGATGTGAGGGTCTAAGGACAGAGGGTCTAAGGACAGAGGGTGTCGTATTGTCATACTGATATTCTGTACACACTGTGAAGACCACTGAGACAAATGTAACATTTGTGATATTGGGCTATATAAATAAACATTGATTGATTGATTGATAGTTGGGGTCGGTCTGAAGGGGAGGGGCTTAGCTTGACCCTGGTGGTGGTGAATGGATAGTTGGGTTCGGTCTGAAGGGGAGGGGCTTAGCTTGACCCTGGTGGTGGTGAATGGATAGTTGGGTTCGGTCTGAAGGGGAGGGGCTTAGCTTGACCCTGGTGGTATTCAATGGATAGTTGGGTTCGGTCTGAAGGGGAGGGGCTTAGCTTGACCCTGGTGGTATTCAATGGATAGTTGGGTTCGGTCTGAAGGGGAGGGGCTTAGCTTGACCCTGGTGGTATTCAATGGATAGTTGGGTTCGGTCTGAAGAGGAGGGGCTTAGCTTGACCCTGGTGTTGGTGAATGGATATTGTTGCAAATGTATTATCTTTTCAATTTACACACGGCATCTATTGAACGTCTGTCCGTCCTGGGAGAGGGGATCCCTCCTCTGTTGCTCTCCCTGAGGTTTCTCCCATGTTCCCTTAAAACTAAGTTTTTTTCCTTGTACGATGTGAGGGTCTAAGGACAGAGGGTCTAAGGACAGAGGGTGTCATATTGTCATACTGATATTCTGTACACACTGTGAAGACCACTGAGACAAATGTAACATTTGTGATATTGGGCTATATAAATAAACATTGATTGATTGATTGATAGTTGGGGTCGGTCTGAAGGGGAGGGGCTTAGCTTGACCCTGGTGGTGGTGAATGGATAGTTGGGGTCGGTCTAAAGGGGAGGGGCTTAGCTTGACCCTGGTGGTGGTGAATGGATAGTTGGGGTCGGTCTGAAGGGGAAGGGCTTAGCTTGACCCTGGTGGTGGTGAATGGATAGTTGGGGTCGGTCTAAAGGGGAGGGGCTTAGCTTGACCCTGGTGGTGGTGAATGGATAGTTGGGGTCGGTCTGAAGGGGAGGGGCTTAGCTTGACCCTGGTGGTGGTGAATGGATAGTTGGGGTCGGTCTGAAGGGGAGGGGCTTAGCTTGACCCTGGTGGTGGGGAATGGATAGTTGGGGTCGGTCTGAAGGGGAGGGGCTTAGCTTGACCCTGGTGGTGGTGAATGGATGGTTGGATTCGGTCTGAAGGGGAGGGGCTTAGCTTGACCCTGGATTCAGAGGGAGGGGGGGAACCTATTCGATGAACTTGCGCTGAGTTTCATGTACATACATTTTTTCAAGTATTTATACAAATATAAGAAGTTAAAGTCAAAACACTAACAGATTAAATAAAATATAAGAAATGTATTTAAATAAACCTGGCAAGTTTAAGCATGAATGTGCAAAACAGAGAATAATTATAATAATTCAAAATGTATATAAAATGTTCAATCAAGACATTACATTTTTTTTATAAACATAGGAATGTGAAGTACAATCTGCAATGCAAGGTACAATAAAAATGGAATAATGGAGAAAAATGTAAGATGTGTAATTAAAATGCATAAATTAAAAATATTTATATTAAAATAAGAAGTGAAAAAATGCACATTGTACTACAATATATGACATGTTTATTACATGTTTGTGTATTAATATATAAATGCTGAATCGCACAGGTTACAAAGTGTTTCAATGTACACAAGTGTGTATATACAAACTGTCTCCTGATGCATTTTACACTTTAACCTCATCAGTTATAATTTAGCGCCTGATCATTTCACCACAAGTTATGTTCTCTACATTCCTGCATTCCTGAGTATCTGTTCAGACCTGCTGCTTTTCCACACACACACACACACACACACACACACACACACACACACGGCCCAGACATGTGCACAGGACCTACAATTTCGAGCAAAACATTTATGGGACTTTAATTAATTGGAATTTTCTTTATTTTGTAAAGACCACATTTTACATCAACAACAGCGTCTTTGAACAACTGCAGACAGAAGAAGAAAGAGTGATACAAAAATACAAATTGAGGATGTGCGTGTACCAACAAATAATAAGCTGTTTACATTACACTTAAATGAGGACTGGGGTTACGTAATGTAACCCAGCTTCTATGAGTATAGGCGCAGTAGGAGTGGATTGTAGGGCCTACTTCCTATCTATACGGAAGTGAGCCCGGAGGTGGGGCCCACGTCGTAGGTGGGCATGGAATACGTCTGTCAGTGCTGACTGAAAGGACGCTGGCGCTGATTGTTCGCCGCTTTTCCGCCTCTGCTACCCTCTTTCACACCAGCTATCATTTTGTAAATTACTTTGGACTTTTTGTAAGTTACTTTGGACTTCTGCCTCTGCTGCTGTCTGTAACTGGCTGCCCTCACCCATCAAAGTGCCGGGTGGCTATTTGCTATCTGCTACATCACCTACCTCCTGTCTGTCCCCATCGCACACAACATCTTTGGACTCTCTCTGCCTCCTGCCTTCGTATCTGGGGTGCATCTGTTCCGTCCCGCTGTTCAGGTCCTCCTCCCATGTTGTGGATTTTCCTCGTCTCCACGGGAATCATCTACCTCTGTGCAGCTAGCCTGCTAGCCGCGGTCGCTGCTAACCCACTGCGTCCAGCCTTTCCGCCTGTCATCATGCTGAAATACACCGTCTCACAGCTTCTGTCACTTAATGAATCCTCCATCCCGTTATCCACCTCAGTCATCAGACATCTTGGACTCCTCCGTCGACCCCGCTACATCCACCGAAGTACTCGTCGCAGTTTCGTCTACTCTCAGCACGGACAACAATCCATACCATCCATCTGCTCTACCCAACACACTGTCGCACACCTGAGGCGTCATCAGAGCGCACCTCCTACTGTTCCTCTTACACTGCACGGAATACCCGGACCGGATCCCTCGCACAAATTCCCCACATCCGCCCCGATACCCGCGACATCTCCCAACACAACCTGCTCCCCCACATCAGTCCCGGAGCACTCCCCCCGCTCCCACACACGCCCCCCAACATACCCGGAGCGGATTCTACTCCCCTCCGCCTCCCAATATGCATAACAAACCAGTTTTCCCTACCACCATGCCCCCCACCTCTGCTCCACCACCACCCCCCTTCTCCTCCCCACCCCCGTGTTGCTAACCTGGATAACCTCATACCTCTCCACCCTGCCACCACCCCTCCAATCCCCCACCTGACCAACTTCGCCCTCCTCAACATCCGGTCACTTACCAACAAAACCCACATCCTTCACGAACAAATTCTGGACAAATCGATTGACTTCCTTCTGCTCACTGAAACCTGGCAACAACCCAACGACTTCTTCTCCCTCAACCAAACATCACCTCCTGGTTTTAATTACATCACGAAACCCCGCCCCTCACGCCGTGGTGGTGGGCTGGCTGTCATCCACAACCAGAACATCCGGATTACAGAACTCACCCTCCCCTCAGTACCATCCTTTGAATTCCTCGCCTTCAAAGCCCCTCCCTCACTGACAGTTATCCTCATTTACCGGCCCCCCAAACCGGACCCCTCCTTCCTCTCTGATCTCACTGAACTCCTCATCATTGCTTCATCCCTCTCCCCACGTCTGTTACTCCTTGGTGACTTCAACATCCACATGGACTCCCCCACCTGCAAACATGCCTCTGAACTTTCCTCCCTTCTGGACAACTTCTCACTTACCCAACATGTCACCTTCCCCACCCATGATAAAGGACACATCCTTGACCTTGTCTGCTCCACCAACCTCCCAGTACTCGACCTCCACCCCTGCCCCTTTCCCCTCTCTGACCACAAACTTATACAGTTCGCCATCACCTCCCCTGTCCGCTACCCCCCCCCTTCCAGGAACATCACCTTCCGTAACCTACGCTCTGTCGATCCCCAGCACCTATCCCACCTGCTATCCTCTACTCTCCCCCTGGACTCGAACCTCAGCACACCTGATGACCTACTCAATCACCTCAACTCCACCCTTCTCACCTCCCTCAACAGCCTGGCCCCCCTCAAAAGGAAAACTGTCACCTTTACAACCTCGTCTCCCTGGTTCACCCCTGCACTCCGTAGAATGAAACAAACCGGCCGTCAGCTTGAACGCTTAACAAAAAAATCATCCCTCACAGTTCACCACCAATCCTACAAACTTCATCTCACCACCTACAGAGATGCCCTCACTGCCGCAAAATCAGCTTACCTCTCCAACATCTTCACTGACCCCTCCCGCAACCCCAGGACCCTCTTCTCCACCGTCAACAAGCTCCTCAAACCCCGTGCCGACACCCTCACTTCCTCCACTTCCACCTTATGCAGTTCATTCCTCCAGTTTTTCTCGGACAAAATCACTGCCATTAATCACTCCCTATCTGCTTCTCCAATCTCTCCCTCCTTCTCCCCTGACCTCCCGACTCCCCCTCCCCACGGCCGCCTCTCCCAGTTCACTCTGGTCTCCCCCTCTGAAATTCTCAATCTGATCAGCTCCTCCAAACCCACTACCTGCTCCCTTGACCCTCTTCCCACCCCTCTACTGAAGTCCTGCCTCCCCGTCCTCTGCCCCTACCTTGCCAACCTCTTCAACTCCTCCCTGTCCCAAGGAACCGTTCCCTCTGCCTTTAAAACTGCTGCTGTCACTCCCATCCTCAAAAAACCCGGTCTGGATCCCTCATCCCTCAGTAACTACCGCCCCATCTCCAACCTCCCCTTTCTCTCCAAAACAATAGAACGCATCATCTCCAAACAACTTCACCGCCATCTTCAATCAAATCACCTCTTCGAACCCCTTCAGTCTGGTTTTCGTCCCCACCACAGCACAGAAACGGCACTCGTCAGGGTCCTCAATGACCTCCTCACCTCTGCTGACACCGGTTCCCTCAACATCCTCATCCTCCTCGACCTGAGTGCAGCCTTCGATACCGTGAGCCACAACATCCTGCTCACCCGACTCCAAGACATCGGTATCGAAGGTACTGCGCTCAGGTGGCTCCAGTCATATCTCTCCGACAGATCCCACTTCATCTCCCTCAATAATCACTCCTCTGCCACCGCTACAGTCACCCAAGGTGTTCCCCAAGGCTCAGTACTCGGCCCCCTCCTCTTCATCATCTACATCCTCCCCCTTGGTCAGATTCTCCGCCACTACAACCTGGACTTCCACTGCTACGCCGATGACACTCAAATCTACCTCAGCACCAAATCCCTCCATAACCCCCCCATCACCCACATTGAATCCTGTCTGACTGACTTGAAATCCTGGATGCAAAAAAACTTTCTTAAACTCAACAGCAATAAAACTGAACTCCTCCTCATCGGCTCCAAATCCACCCTCAGTAAAACCCCCAACCTCACACTGACCATCGATGGCACCCCTGTTTCCCCCTCAACCCAGGCACGCAACCTCGGGGTTATATTCGATCCCACCCTCTCCCTTGACTCCCACATCCGCCAAGTTGTCAAAATCTCATTTTTCCATCTCCGCAACATTGCCAAAATCCGTCCCTATCTCACCCGCCCCGCAGCTGAGCGACTCATTCACGCCTTCATCTCCTCCCGCCTCGACTACTGTAACTCCCTCCTATACGGCATCAGCTCCACCTCCCTCAGTAGACTCCAGCGTGTTCAGAACGCAGCCGCCAGACTCCTCACCCACACTAAATCATGGCACCATATCACCCCGGTCCTCAAAGAACTACACTGGCTTCCCGTTACTCACCGCATCAACTACAAACTCCTGGTCCTTACCTATAAAGCCCTCCACCATCTGGCCCCCCCGTACCTCACTGACCTTCTCATCCCCTACCATCCTCCCCGGACCCTCAGATCCACCTCGGCCGGCCTGCTTTCCACCCCCATTGGCAATCTCCGGAGCTTCGGAGACAGAGCCTTCTCTGTGGCCGCCCCGAAGCTCTGGAACTCCCTCCCCCAAGACCTCCGTGAGTCCGAGTCCCTCACTCTGTTCCAGTCCCGCCTCAAACCCACCTCTTCACCTCTCTCTATCCGTAAAACACCCCCCCCACTCATTTTCGACCTCCTCCTGACTGCCACTGTGTTTTGTTTTGTTGTTTTTCTTAGTCTGTTGTCTACCTGCCCCAGTCTATCTACCCCCCCCCTCATATTGTAAAGCGTCTTTGGGTATTATAAAAGCGCTATATAAATCCAATATATTATTATTATTATTGCACACGTGCGGTGGGGATTACCCAATAGCGATAGCCTTAGAGGGCGAAGCCTTATACGATATAGAACCTAACAAAGAGAAGGATTACGCATCACATAACCTTCTCTATTTCACTTCCTCATTTCCTAATGTCTTGATTAGTTGTTAGTTGCATTGTTGTTGGATCTTGGGAACTCAGATTATCATCAACAAAATGCTCCAGCTGTTGACAAACAACACGTTTCTGTTTACAGGAGTGCATGAACCCGTGCTGCAACGCCACCACCTGCAGGCTGAAGGAGGGACTGCAGTGTGCAGAGGGGGGGTGCTGCGAGGACTGCCAGGTGAGCAACATTAAAGGGGCCCTATTTCTCTTTCCCGTCGTGTAGGCTTCAGTCAATCAGGGGGTCCAAACTCTTTTCACCGAGGGCCACATGCAGGAACATATATGAAGGTCTGGGCCAGAGGTTTATCGCCTCATATGCGTGTGTTGGCAGCTCGTCCGTTAACACAGAAGCTTCAGATGGATTATCATGAGGAGACATAGGAAGGTTTATTTCAAGCTTGTTATGGAAATAAGTCATTGGGGCTTTTTTTCTTATCAACTAATATGTTAGAAAATGTTTCCAACTTCAATTGACTGAATTGATTTGAAAAGTGTTCTTATTGACACATGAATACTACCGTGTAATATATTTGTACATTTATATTTAAGAAGTACAATATAAGACAAGCACAACGTTGTCATGTTGCCGTTGGTCACCATGGAAACATTCATTAGCTAACAATGACATTATTGTTCTATTGATATAAAGGGAGGTCAGGTACTCTTTAAAGCAGCTGCTAGCTATGGGTACTTTCTACTGAAGGACACTTCAAAGCCTCTTTGCTTTGACTTGAGTAAAGAAGTTTAGTCAGTACTTCTACTTTCACCAGAGTATATTTAAACATGAGTATCTGTACTTCTACCTGAGTAGAGGATGTGTGTACTTTGCCCTCTCTGATATTCTCACCTGTGCCCTGACCTCTCCTGTGACTCCGCCTCCTCTCACCTGAGCTTTGACCTCTCCTTTGACTCCGCCTCCTCTCACCTGAGCTTTGACCTCTCCTTTGACTCCGCCTCCTCTCACCTGAGCTTTGACCTCTCCTGTGACTCCGCCTCCTCTCACCTGAGCTTTGACCTCTCCCTGTAACTCCGCCTCCTCTCACCTGAGCTTTGACCTCTCCTGTGACTCCGCCTCCTCTCACCTGAGCTTTGACCTCTCCTGTGACTCCGCCTCCTCTCACCTGAGCTTTGACCTCTCCTTTGACTTCGCCTCCTCTCACCTGAGCTTTGACCTCTCCTGTGACTCCGCCTCCTCTCACCTGAGCTTTGACCTCTCCTTTGACTCCGCCTCCTCTCACCTGAGCTTTGACCTCTCCTGTGACTCCGCCTCCTCTCACCTGAGCTTTGACCTCTCCTGTGACTCCGCCTCCTCTTAGGTGTCTCCTCGCTCCCGGGAATGTCGCTCTCAGAAGGATGAGTGCGATCTTGCGGAGCACTGCGACGGGAAGAGCAACATCTGTCCTGAAGACGTGTTCGCGGTGAACGGGCTCCCGTGTGACGGAGATCAGGGTTTCTGCTTCAACGGTCAGTGTCCCCAGAGGATGGACCAGTGCGCCAAACTGTACGGAGCAAGTGAGTCCTTCCTCCTCCTTCAGCGTGCAAGATTAATCAAAGTCAACTTTATTCTCAATCTCTCAGTTTGTGTGTTCAGACAGAGAGATCGAAATACTGTTTCTGACAACCCCGAAAACAAAAATACAAATCTATATACAAATATGTATAAAATATGTATATCCTACATATACACAATAGAGAGCCCCTCCCTTTCCGGTGGAACACATGGGACCTTATTTCGGGAAAAAATATGTATTGAAGTCAATGGCGAGAGAAAACGTATCTTTCGATCCCGTTTAAATTGTGTCACGAATTACACGTATGATGTTTGACAATCGTAAAAAATTAAAAAAATTAAAATTATTTCCAAGTAAAAAAGTCAGTTTGTCGTAAAACTGTTGAAAATAAGAATATGAAAAATACGCAACTAGAAAGACTCACGGAACCGACTGACTCCCCTTGTGTGTACGTACAGCTCTCAACACGTCCAGACAACGTGGCGGCCGTCTGGGTGTGGTGCGAGACGGGAGATGTAGTTCATTGAGCGGTTCACACAAAGTTTTACGACAACGTTTTATTTTCTTGACTTGCAAAATTATCTTTTAAATAGACAAACATCATATGTGTAATTCGTGGCACAATTCAAACGGGATGGAAAGATAATCTTTCTCTCTCCATCGACTTCAATACTTTTTCCGAAATAAGGTCCCGTGGAGGAAAGGGGAGGGGCTTCGGCTCTCCATCAAAGACACGTTTATTCTGCAGGAAAAACAACAGAACTGCTGCCTGGTATATATATCAGAATCAGATTTGTTGACAGGTACGTTTACACATACATGGAGTTAGCTTGGGTGTTTCGTGGTCAGAACATAAACAAGCTAAAAAAATAAGTTAAAAAGTCGGAACAAAATATATATATAACGATAATATAAAAAACAAGTATTTTTAAGAAACAATTTAGCGTTAACAAAGGATGCTAAAGACAAGTATTTGCACCACATTTTAATCGAAATATTAACAATGATTGATGATATTTTGTTAAGTTGTGTACTTAAATTATATCGTTTTGAAACACTTTTCGATGTGAGGGAAATGTGTAGATACATTCAGGCTAAGGTGTGTTTCAAAACGTGCCGATCTGTTCGGAGCAAGTGAGTGATTCCTCTTCCCACAGCGTGAAAGACTCCTGCAGGAAGGAGTCTACAAACATCTAAACTATCGTGTCGTCGCTTCCTTCCTTTGCTTTCTATCCAAGCCATACGTTAAACAGACATTTCTAACGCGTTTCCTTCCATAACATTTGTTTAATTTAAGATTTGTGACACTGTGTTTTGCGTTGACTCAAAATAAAATAATACACTTATTTCACATTCAACAAAGAAAACAGGCCTCCAAACAAATCGAACAGCTTAGGTGCTCTCTCTCTCTCTCTCTCTCTCTCTCTCTCTCTCTCTCTCTCTCTCTCTCTCTCTCTCTCTCTCTCTCTCTCTCTCTCTCTCCTCTCTCTCTCTCTCTCTCTCTCTCTCTCTCTCTCTCTCTCTCTCTCTCTCTCTCTCTCTCGGCTTCTGTAACTTTAGAGGCAACTTAACGGTTACAAAATGTGCCTTGAAGGCGTCTTTTGACAGGTTTCCCATCTCTGTCTCTTCCCGCGTCTTGGCCAAAAGTCGCACTGGAACACACCGCATGCGTGAGTGGCAATAACTCTCCTTGCCAGCAGGCGGCGGTAGTGGGTATTCGTCATTCAAAAGAGGCAACAACCGGAAGACCGACTGCGTGATAAATACAAACAACACATAGCGTGTGCGTTCCATTTTCACTCTCGTCCATCGAAAACCTGTTTCGTGCGGTACTGGCGGTGTCAGCCCTCGGACGGTTGCTTGTGGAAGCAGATGGATGAAAATGAAAAATAATAGCCGCCTGTGTGTGCCTTCTTAATCGTTTGTTTGCGCACCTCGCTTCTCATGCACTGATTCGCTAAGCTGAACAGCCAATCAGAGTGATTTCTTTTTGCCGACAGCTCCCCGATTCAACATGTCGAATCGGGGGCGGCCGAAAAGACACGACGGTGCGGGACACACCAATCTGAGTTGGGCGACAGGACGCTCATCGACAGCCAGACATATACCGGCTTGGTGTGTCGAGGCCTTTACTTGACTACAGACATCACGATTAGGTGGCCCTATTTATAAACAAAAACACTGGCTCTAATGGCTCATTTCCACCACAGCGGGTAGCCCCGTTTAAGCGTCCTTAAGCGTCCTTAATCGTCCTTAATCGTCCTCAAGCGGCCAGGCCAGTTGTTGGTGGCCTTTCCATATAGCGTAGCACCCGGCTAGCGGGTACTTTTCCCCTCTTTTTCCGACCCCATAAAACCATGGTTCTATCAGGCCAGGGCTGAACTAGTGACGTCAACACTCTCGACTGCTGATTGGTCAGAGAGAGTCGACACGAGATCGCGCGCGAGATCATCCCTAGCGTCGCATATATCTAGCAGCAAGCTGCAGCATGTTTGTAAATGGAGGAGCTACACAAATGGCAACGTCAAAGAAAAGCACACCGCGGTCGACCGAGGAGGTGACGACGTTCCTACATCTCATTGGGGGTGATACAATCCAGCGGGAGCTCGACGGGAGCCCCGCCTACACTGCGTTGCTATAGTAACTACCCCAGGTCCTCAACTGTAATGGAAATGCGCCACGGCCTCGGGCGGCCAGCGAGGCAGCCCGAGGCCTGAGCGAGGACGCTTAGGGATGGGGCAACCCCGCTGCAGTGGAAATGCGCCATAACACACTGAACCCTGATCCCGTCGATGCCCCTTTGAATCTGTCGCACTTTGCCTTTAGTCGAGTTTTAAACTTTATACGTACTTGACTACAGACATCACGATTAGGTGGCCCTATTTATAGACAAAAATACTGGCTCTAACATATGGTGTATATTTTGCGAAAGAGAACAAGAAAAAGGGGCGAAAAATATAAAAGATCTGCCAAAAATGAAATTCTCACTTCTGTAATACTCCCCCAATAACCCCGTCTCCTTTAAAGGATCCTTGTATGAACTACCACATTACATCTTTGACCCATTGAGAACAAAGGATGGAGGGGTATATTGCTATAGGGGGTTCATTTATCTCTTTGCAACACAAATAGGACGGATGTTTCCACACTACCTTCTCTACAAGAAATATGAACGCTTACCACTTTCTTTGATGGAAGCTAACTTTGGCCTTTCAGCTCGCAGGCACCTCACGGTCTGCAAAGCTGTGCAAAAGAAGTATAGGCGATGAGATAAATCACGAACTCCTCTCTTGTCTGCAGGTGCTATCGAGGCCGGAGCGTTCTGCTACAGGTACAACACCCGAGGACTATACTGGTCCTTCTGCAAGAGGACCGCCAACGACCAGTTCATCCCCTGCCAGGGAGAGTGAGTCTCACAGAAACATTAAAGGTCTTCATCAGGTCTCAGATATACACAGGGCCTGTCTCTGATTGGCTGAAACACCAAACAGAGCATTACCCATAATCCCCTCTGTTTCAGCCCTGTTTCCAAAGTGCTGATTGTCTGTCGGTTTCTTCAGTCCTGATGCTCGTCTAGGCGATCAGACATCCTGTCATGTTCACAGCTACAGTTGGGATACCGTTGTTACGACGTTCAGGACCGTCTAACCGTTTCCGTCCCCTCTTTGTCTTCAGAGATATCTTCTGTGGGAAGCTGTTCTGTGAGGGCGGCAGCAGCAACCCCAACTACGGCCGGATGGTCAAAGTCGGGAACTGCAAGGCGGCGTTCTTCGGAGATTTCACCAAAGACTACGGCCAGGTGGACACGGGGACCAGATGTGGGGAAGGAAAGGTACCATGTCCCAAAGACACATGGTTAGACACGTCCCTGTTGGATCAGCTGATGGAGGTGCTGTGGTTCGTTCGGCAGCAGCTGGATGATTCTCTCTGAACCAGCTAAACACACGGGTCTGGGTTCTCTCCTCGTGGCTCAGGACATGTCTTGTGCCATCAGAGCTCCAGCTCTCCTCGTGTCTCTCTGAGTCCTGACTCTCCGTGGCCGCAGAAGTGTCCCCCGCATTAGAGATTAAAGTGTCCGGGTTTTACTATTGTTAAACCGAACGTGATTAAAGGTCGTTACATAATCACTGGACAGCTTTCAGACGCCGTTAGCTGGAGTTTCTGTCTCCACCTTGACTTAAAGGTCCCCTATTACTCAAAGTCCACTTCTCCATGTCTCTCCTACATCAACACGTGTCCCCTCTTCTTCATGTCTCTTCTACATCAACATGTGTCCCCTCTTCTCCATGTCTCTTCTACATCAACACGTGTCCCCTCTTCTCCATGTCTCTCACATCAACACGTGTCCCCTCTTCTTCATGCATGTGTCCCCTCTTCTTCATGTCTCTTCTACATCAACATGTGTCCCCTCTTCTTCATGCATGTGTCCCCTCTTCTTCATGTCTCTTCTACATCAACATGTGTCCCCTCTTCTTCATGTCTCTTCTACATCAACATGTGTCCCCTCTTCTTCATGTCTCTTCAACATCAACATGTGTCCCCTCTTCTTCATGTCTCTTCTACATCAACATGTGTCCCCTCTTCTTCATGTCTCTTCTTCATCAACATGTGTCCCCTCTTCTTCATGTCTCTTCTACATCAACATGTGTCCCCTCTTCTTCATGTCTCTTCTACATCAACATGTGTCCCCTCTTCTTCATGTCTCTTCTACATCAACATGTGTCCCCTCTTCTTCATGTCTCTTCTACATCAACATGTGTCCCCTCTTCTTCATGTCTCTTCTACATCAACATGTGTCCCCTCTTCTTCATGTCTCTTCTACATCAACATGTGTCCCCTCTTCTTCATGTCTCTTCTACATCAACATGTGTCCCCTCTTCTTCATGTCTCTTCTACATCAACATGTGTCCCCTCTTCTTCATGTCTCTTCTTCATCAACATGTGTCCCCTCTTCTTCATGTCTCTTCTACATCAACATGTGTCCCCTCTTCTTCATGTCTCTTCTACATCAACATGTGTCCCCTCTTCTTCATGTCTCTTCTACATCAACATGTGTCCCCTCTTCTTCATGTCTCTTCTACATCAACATGTGTCCCCTCTTCTCCATGTCTCTTCTACATCAACATGTGTCCCCTCTTCTTCATGTCTCTTCTACATCAACATGTGTCCCCTCTTCTTCATGTCTCTTCTACATCAACATGTGTCCCCTCAGCTCTTCATGCTCATGTTTTAATATTCAAATCTACAATCAAAGTCATATATGTCCACTTCTCTCCAGGTGTGCAGTCAGAACGAGTGCGTGGAGCTTCAGACGGCGTACAGAAACACAAACTGTTCAGCCAAATGCCAAGGACACGCTGTGAGTAACCACCAACACTGATCAGAGTTGTTGTTGTTGTTGTTTATGTTCACATACTGTGTACAGGAAGTAGAGGCATTCACCGTGACTTCACACAGTATGTGGTCGTCACCGTCTTGGCTTATTGGAACTAGAAGAGCCAAGTACAGCATTTTACTGAAAAACACATGTTCAGGCGACCGAACAGTAGAAACACAAGCGGTGAAGAAGTTCTATATTTGCAAGACGAGACAAACACGTCAAACGTAAGCCCCGCCCCTAAATTATACTCTGCTTTATCGTCTATTTGACTCTAAATAAGACCGTAATATACTAAATTAACATCATGCTGCATCAAAGACAACTTGAGACTAGAGATTGAGAGCAAAAACTCATCAGGAAAATGGTTATAAATTAAGTGAAATGTAAAGAGGCTTCCTCATAGGTCTTCTATTCAAACAGCGCCGCCGCCCCCTGCTGGCTGGTTCAGGGAGTGCAGGGTCAAGGCTTCGCTCTTTAGACCTCGAAGTTGCTGCTTTTAATGCAGGGGTGGAGAACCTTTTTCCTCTCAAGGGCCATTTCAAGTTTTACAATATCCTCAGAGGGCCGTACAAATTATTGACCTCTGCTTAAAAAAACTAAAATCACAGCCCATTCATTTCATTCTGTGCAAAGAAGAAGCAACCTCTGAGTCCAGATATCTCACCATGACTCGCGCATGCACGTGCAGGAAGATATGGACACAAGATGTGTGCAAATGTATTTAGTTTCCTATCCATGTGAACATGATTTAAGTGCTAACCTCCTCTAGGGGGTCCGGAGGGCATGCTCCCCCGGGAAGATTTTTTTTTAAATGTTGAAGTTAAAAGTATCAATCTGGTGCACTTTGAGAGCAAACATGAGGAGATCTATGGACACATCTCAACACCAGATGAAACACAACTGGAAGCAGATTTTCTTTTAATTTATGGATATTTTACAAATCACTCTCCTTTCAAACTGAATTCTTCTTTATAAATTACTGTCATATAGTATTTTATACCTGTTTACTGTATTCTCTTATTTTTGTTATAACTATAATGATCATATAAAGATGTAACTAACCTCACTGGTTGTAGACAAAGCTTCTCATATTCGTTAGCATAGCTAGCTAACCAGATGCTAATGATAACACAGGTATTGCCTGTCTGATCAGTGTGACGGAGGAACAGATCGCCACCGGGCTTTCAGCTAGAGACACAGCCACGCGGAAACGGTGGCATGTGTATGGATTTATCGGGTACTGCAATTTCTGAAGTGCTCGAGTGGCGTTCTGGTGATCTCCGTCAGAACTGCCCCCCTGTCAGTCGAGACATACACCACGTGATGACACGTTAGGCTCGTGTTGTGTTCAAGGACCCTGACCGTGGCCAGGAAAAACAGGCACTCGCTTTTTAATTTTTTTGCGGTCTAGATTTCTTCCATTTTTTTCTTTTTTGCGTGTATTTATAAATTACCTCGAGGGCCGTACCAAATTGTCTCGCGGGCCGTATACGGCCCGGGGGCCGGAGGTTCCCCACACCTGTTTTAATGGAACAAAAAATAATGCTTAAAAGCTTTAAAGTGCTGAAAACCACTAAGAAATACATCAAGATAATAAAGAATGAATAGAAGAAGATACCAAACAAGAGACATCCAATCATTCGGTGTGATGTGAAATAAGAATACAAACAAGTGTCGTGATAAAATACAAAACAACAACAAGGAGAAAGACACACACTACACATTTCATCTAGCTTTGTCTCAACAATAGATCTGTATTTACTTTAGAGTGTAAGCAGGAAGAGACCGTGCTGCAATACATTACATGTGATTTACACATCACTAAATCAGGCTGAAGGCAAATACAAAAACCTTTACAATTTATTTTTGGAAATGGAACAAATGTGAGAGTCATGCGGCTGAAAGTGGCCGCTTCAACGATACTGAATGATTTGACTGTTATGGGTAAATTAAACACGGCTGCCATTCATAATAATTATATTTAGAGGTGCCTTTCAAAGCACCCAAGGACACTTCCCATCCATCACATGTCCTGAGGAAGGGTACTTTGAACAACTCATGATACCAGCCGGGTGCATCGTGTGTCCTCAGGTGTGTAACCACAGGAGCGAGTGTCAGTGTGAGGCCGGATGGATGCCCCCCGGCTGCTCCTCCGAAGAGGCCTCCGAGGGTCTCTCCACAGGTGAGGCTACCGCGGGACTACATCAACATGTGTCCCCTCTTCTCCATGTCTCTTCTACATCAACATGTGTCCCCTCTTCTTCATGTCTCTTCTACATCAACACGTGTCCCCTCTTCTTCATGTCTCTTCTACATCAACATGTGTCCCCTCTTCTTCATGTCTCTTCTACATCAACTTGTGTCCCCTCTTCTTCATGTCTCTTCTACATCAACACGTGTCCCCTCTTCTTCATGTCTCTTCTACATCAACACGTGTCCCCTCTTCTTCATGTCTCTTCTTCATCAACACGTGTCCCTTCTTCTTCATGTCTCTTCTACATCAACATGTGTCCCCTCTTCTTCATGTCTCTTCTACATCAACATGTGTCCCCTCTTCTTCATGTCTCTTCTACATCAACATGTGTCCCCTCTTCTTCATGTCTCTTCTACATCAACACGTGTCCCCTCTTCTTCATGTCTCTTCTACATCAACACGTGTCCCCTCTTCTTCATGTCTCTTCTACATCAACTTGTGTCCCCTCTTCTTCATGTCTCTTCTACATCAACATGTGTCCCCTCTTCTTCATGTCTCTTCTACATCAACATGTGTCCCCTCTTCTTCATGTCTCTTCTACATCAACATGTGTCCCCTCTTCTTCATGTCTCTTCTACATCAACATGTGTCCCTTCTTCTTCATGTCTCTTCTACATCAACATGTGTCCCCTCTTCTTCATGTCTCTTCTACATCAACATGTGTCCCCTCTTCTTCATGTCTCTTCTACATCAACATGTGTCCCCTCTTCTCCATGTCTCTTCTACATCAACATGTGTCCCCTCTTCTTCATGTCTCTTCTACATCAACATGTGTCCCCTCTTCTCCATGTCTCTTCTACATCAACATGTGTCCCCTCTTCTCCATGTCTCTTCTACATCAACATGTGTCCCCTCTTCTCCATGTCTCTTCTACATCAACATGTGTCCCCTCTTCTTCATGTCTCTTCTACATCAACATGTGTCCCCTCTTCTTCATGTCTCTTCTACATCAACATGTGTCCCCTCTTCTCCATGTCTCTTCTACATCAACATGTGTCCCCTCTTCTTCATGTCTCTTCTACATCAACATGTGTCCCCTCTTCTTCATGTCTCTTCTACATCAACATGTGTCCCCTCTTCTTCATGTCTACTCTACATCAACATGTGTCCCCTCTTCTCCATGTCTCTTCTACATCAACACGTGTCCCCTCTTCTTCATGTCTCTTCTACATCAACATGTGTCCCCTCTTCTCCATGTCTCTTCTACATCAACATGTGTCCCCTCTTCTTCATGTCTCTTCTACATCAACATGTGTCCCCTCTTCTCCATGTCTCTTCTACATCAACATGTGTCCCCTCTTCTTCATGTCTCCTCTACATCAGCATGTGTCCCCTCTGTTGAAAGAGACTCTGAAAGTTTCAGGATCAAAGATTTTCTCTCTTTTTGATCCATTTCTATAAAAACCTGTCTGAAAATGAGCTGATCAGATTGTAGCCACTTGATGTCATAACGATGTGTTTGTCTCGTGTAACCATTAGCAATCAGCAACAAGGTAACCCCCCCCTTATCACCTGAATCTCCTCTAGAGCTCCATTGAGGTCTTTGTAACCAGACGTCTCTCAGAGGGGCGTGGGGGGGGGGCTGCTTGTCTTCATCTGAAGTCACAGACAGCACTTTGGGAACAGGGATCTTCTCTTTCTAACCCCATCCGCTTCCCCTTCCTGCAGGAGCCACGGTGGCCATCGCTCTGACGCTGGTCTTAGTGGTGTTAGGGGTGATTGCTGCAGTGATCGGATTCATCTGTAGGAAACGACAAAGCCCCATGTTGCCAACGTGAGTACATGAACCGTACTTCAGACTGTAGTGAGGCCTTTATGCTGAAAGTCACCTTCACCATCTCTCGCTTCTCCCAGTGCACACACGCAGAGGAAGCTGCCAGCGATGCTCAGTCAACAGACTGCAGTGCAGGTAATGCTGGAGAGCCCCACCATGAAGATGGTTTTATGTTGGATGTTTTGCAGCAGCTTAAAACAACAACTCCATACATAAATAACAACATTTACATTTTAGGTTGTAAGCCCCAAACCCAAAGGAGCTCCACCGCCGCCCCCTCCAGCCGGAAACAGACCCAAACCCCCGGGACAGAACTACAGCGCTGCTCGCCAGGTACGGATCACACTGCAATATGTAATGCCTCTAATAATAACTGCATAAGAAAGTCATATTAAAGTGCGTTCAATACAAGTCACAGTAATATGTCCAAATATTTACAAAATGTAATAAAATAGTATGTTGTCAAAACAGTACAGTATGTTAAATGGTTTTATTAAAAGTCATGGTATGTCGAACAAAGTGATAGTAGGACCAACATAGTCACAGTATGGTGTGTTGAAATAAAGTTAGCCTATTATCTCTAAAAGTCATTGTTCTGTCCTTGATGTTTGTTTTTGGTGTATCTGTCGCGTATGTGTTTTCTCGGCTGTGTTTTGGCACCACCTGGTGGTGGTTGGTTGACACTGCTGCTTGCTAGTGGTTTATTCGATGCCTGTTGCTAGGGGAACGAACTTGTTTGTTTCCGAGTGTGCTCCACGTGTAGCTTGGGTTGTGTTCATGAACGGACGTCTCCTCTCCGTGGGCTGTGCTTCGTATTTCCCGCGGGTTCACGCATCGTCTGTGCGTGTTATTGTCCGACAGGCTGTGGCTTCATGGGAATATGTTGTTTGTAGGAATGCAGTGAGTATTCCTTGCGGCTAAGCTACTAGCGCTAGCTTCTCAGTTTGTGCGCCGTAGCTCATTGTGTGAAGTATTCTGTTTATTTAGCTGTCAGTCGGGCAGTCGATGATAAATGTTATGTCTGTATTGTCTTTACAGTTTCACCAAGTAAAGAGACTTCAGTAAAACAGACAACTGCGCTGGAGTTTTCTTTCAAACGGTTTAACTGGATGGATAGCTAGCTCAGTGCTAGTGAGAAAAGAGCTATAGTATAGAACGCGGTAAATAAAGTCATTGTATAGTATTTTTAAAAAGTTCATAGTTAAGTAGGACAATACAAGTCATAATATGGTACGTCTGAAATAAAGTCATCAATAGTACGCGGTAAAATAATAATGGTTTAGTATGCCGAAAATAAAGTCATACATGTAGTATAATGAACATTGTAAAAAAAAAGTTTGGTCTGTCAAACCTTTTTCGAAATAAGTCATATGTTGAAAATGTCTATCAAAGTATAACAAGTCACATGATGGCATGTTGAAGGCTTTAGTGAATTAATGAATGTGTTTTTCCTGCAGGCTCTGAGGCCGGTCCCTCCTCCTAAAGTCTGAAGTGCCAGGTCCTGCCGAGACTCGCCTTCAACGCAAAGAGAAACTGAGGTTTTTTGTATTCCACTTGTCGTGTCTCGGCCTTTTCCTCTGCAGCGTGACGGAGATTCTGGACTTGAACTCGTCTCCTGAACGCCGTGCGCTGATGATTTGAGATTACAGGGAAGAACTGCACTTTGTTGTTAAACCACAGCCCTGAGCGTGAGCCATACCGTTGTATACCTGTTGTTTTCACGATAAGACTGAATGTTATTGTCAAACCGTTTCCAGCGATATTTTTTACAGTGTATTTTTAAACTGCTTTTTAATAATGGTCATGCTTTTCTGGTGCGATGTGTAAAGAGACTAACAACCCACATGAAATACTGCATTCACACTGCCACTGAAACATGCTACACATCAGCCTGCTTTGTTGAGTCTCAAATGTTCAAAATTCTGATTAACGAGGGAATGAAATTATTGAAATGTCTTTGTTATATACAATACAGAATCTCCGTCGGATTATATGGATTTAAAGAACGGTATTAAGACAACTCAACAAGATACGGTTGTTTTCCAATTAAATAATGTCCTTTTACATTGGTCTCAATTGTATATAAGTCTACGGAATATATATATATATTTATATTGGTTATGTTTCTTAAAAAGGGAGCATTGATGTTTTGCATTACTAATAACATTTCTGTAAATAGTGAACAAAGGGCAAATATTACACAGACCATGAGCATTATGTATATACGTATTGATATATCTTATAAGATCAGCGCCACAGTATTGCCCTCATGCTATACCTGAATACTTATACTCGTCTTCTGGCATTAGTGACTCCTGACGTTTGAATTTGGTTTCAAATACAAAAATGGTAGGATTTGACACCAAGATGATTTATTTTAAGAGTGAAGGTGATTCCCTCATCGTGGGATTTTGACTTTTTCTAAAGAGTAACGTCAACGTTTGCTAATGGCAGTCCTTGTTTCCACTTTTGAAAGATTTCCCTGGTGTGTGCAAATATCTCCAGCACTATACTCCATCAGATTGACGTTGAATCAGAAAACCAAAACATCAGCCGTTAGCGGTTAGCGGTAAGCACACAGAAACTGGAGGAAAGATTTACATTTTCAAACCACAGACTGTCTATGAGATCGTGAATACAGTCGCTGCTTTATTCCTGTCTGTATAACGTTGTTGTGAGTGTGGACGGAGCAGCTACAACGTTAGCTTAGCATGATTGATCAGATCTCCATTCAGAAAACACGCATTTCAAAAGTGTTTCGTCTGCCGTCTTGTGTACAAACTTATCAAAGCATTAATTCATGGTTTTTAGAAACTGGTATCATTATGTTGTTAGTTCTGCAACGTGTATTACAATTAAATCACGGTAAAATATTCATTTTGTTGTAGTTGGTACCATATTATCTACATGGAGATAAGCCCCAGAATGCACCATTACTGTATCACTAAAGCCAATATCTGTAAAAAACAAAATGCTGTTTCTTATCCTCGTTAAAAAGACTGTAACGCAGGCGATGATGATGATGATGATGATGGTAGAAATCCTGTGACTGAATATGTTGTCTATGATGTTTTGAAACGCTTAATGTAAATTAATAATGGCAATAAACTGTATTGTGTACAAAAGTGTTGTGTGTGTGTGAGACAGAGTAAATGCTAAAGCTGCAACAACACATCTCTCTCAATATATAGTCACGTTTTAAACTGCTAAACTTTAAAACGTGACTATAGGTCGTAATAAGCTGTTGAACAATTAACCTCTTTTGTTGGAGGCCAGGCTGGTGTGTTCATTGTCATGTCCAGCAGGTGGAGCGCTAACATAATACACGGATGGTCTGATGTTCTCTTTTCACATTTGCTCCTAATGATTCTGAATATAGAAAAACACGATACTTGTAGTTGGTTTAAATATATTGCATAATGATGCCTACATTACCAGCCACACTGTACATTCCACTACAGTAGGTTTTAATCACAGCCTTAGTTTGTATATATAATTATCATTCATGTGATAAAACTAGTGATGTGTGAATCACTAGTTTGTTTATTTAGAATCACCTTTGTAAAAAATGAGTATAAGTTAAATATATTGTTAAGCTAATTACTGTTTTATTGTGAAGGCATCTCTGGCGAACAGCGGCCTTTTGCTTTTATTGTGAAAGGCCGTTCCGGAACAGTGAGTTCGTTATCTAATGTTTAACAAATTCTCATCTTTCTATGTGTAGTAAAATGATCAGTTAATGACGAATCGTATGAAATTCACAATGCAATGTTTTTAAATGTACAAGCCTTTTCTTTAGCTCCCAGTTTGATTCCACTTCAAATCAATCTCTTAATCTGTTCCCATTGCTCCCGGTAACTCCCTGGAATTTCAGAATTGTCTTAACCATTCTGACGTTCCATATTCACTTCGCTTTTATTTATCTGATTTAATTAATATGTGTTCACTTGTATTAATATACTGGGCTATTGTCGTCGTTAACGTGCTTCCCCCCCTTTCAGCCACTAGATGGCAGCAGCAGAGCACAAATGAGCTTCACTCTTCTGAGCGATTGTCTGAGTTCCACAGACAATCGCTCACACAGGTTTTTTAGGTAAAAATCACACAGATTTATTCCCCGTACAGTTTGTCCAGCTTGATAATGTGATGTGTATTTCAACAGACAAGCAAGACCGCGAATGATGAACCCAGGTCTTAGCGAGCCCTTTATCACACGTTGGCTTTTCAAATAAATGTTTACAGACAAGGGAAACGAGAGCGTTTGCGTTCTTCTCCCCAGGAATTGAACATATAGCAAACCGCTGGCACTTAGCTGTTAGCCTTAGTCCGCTATTTAACCCCAGTTTTAAACGGTGACCCGATCTAAAATATCGAGTTTCCAGGTTTTGTCGAGCAGGAATTTCACCTCGCAACCCACAAACTGCACCGTTTCCACGCCACTCAGGAATTAACTACCTGAGGTCCACGCCAAACTGCTTTACCTTTCGTTACGCAGGACTTTCTGCCTACCTTGCGATCAACGTTCACGTGTTTTATATAACTTTCCTAACATAGTAAAATATGCATTGTATATTCCATTTAAACTTCAAAAACACTGTGAAACGCCTACAGACAATCCTAAAGTTTTACCTTATGTGTAGTTGCAGGGCCCTGCTGATTGTCTGAGATGTTTGAAAGCATTTGTTCCCAACCCATTCCGGTCGTCTGGATTCTCCCACAGCTCTGTTTATCTGGCACGTCGGATCACCATTTGATAGAAATGTGTAGGGATTACTAGTCCGCATTCCAAATCTCTGCGCGTCGCCAACAAGCTGGTTATCATACAGGAAGGAATCCAGAGCATACAATTAACCGTTTAACAATAATCTATTTAATGGTAATATAACAATTAGGGCTGTGCATCTTCACTGGTCTCACGATTCGATTCGATTACGATTATCCTGTCAACGATTCGATTCGGTTCGATATCCCGGTGCATCACGATTCATACCAATGCGTTGCATCCTCAATTTTCTATATTACTGCACATGGCTTATTTTTCATCAACGCATACATGCAGTAAATACATATGAACTCTCTTTTTATTATTTAGAAAGTGCTTCAGAAATCAATAACATAAATGTCTGACATTAATTTATAAACCAAAATAAATGAATTGTATAGGTCTAGCCTCCGTGTGTGGAGTGGTTCCATCCTCAAAAACAAAAAGCTAATGCTCCTGCAGTCGAGCTGCAGCTTCTAGCAACGACCTTCTAAGGAAGGACACTGAAGGTCCTGAATGAGGCATCACACACAGGACCTGAGTCTGAACACAGCAGACAACAGGAGGATTCACAACAGCATATACAAACTAAAATACTGCATGTGGGTGCACACTTACATTCTCTGTCTTACTGTTACACAAATCCCATGCATGTATGAGATTAAATTAGCTTCATTATATCTCAGTGATTAAGTGAATAACAAAGTTTCTATCGGGTCACTATCAGCCTGTCACTCATTATTTTCAGGGAGGGGGCGGGGCTTGGAGGAACGGAGAGGAGACGGTGATCGCGGAAGCTTTTTTCCTCCTGCCTTCACAAACTTTACACACGTATATATCGTCTGCAAATTGCTAGAGGACGTTCATACTCTGCAATCCAAGACTTGATTAAATCCACCAGAAACCTGACATGATTGTAACGCGATTATTTTTGAAAAACATAAATTCCTGTCTGTGTCTCTGAGCCGCAGCGACACGGAGTGATTCGGAGCGGGTCGTTCTGCTGTCGGTTCTGGACTGGTGTTCTGGTGTTGGTGGATAAAGCAGACTGCTCCGTGTTTCTGTGCCGCTGTCACGTCTGCTCCCTGATCTCTGCGTCACCGACCGATTTGATATTAAAGTGACAGAAAAAACGTTATAGTAAAGCCGCGGCGGAAAAATCAGGAAGCAACGTTACTACGCTATAACCGATTATCTTCCGTCACTGCATCGAGACCGAATCGTCCACGTCCGCATCGCAATGCATCGTAAAAACGATTATTTTCAACACCCCTAATAACAATGCAATACAATCAATACATTACCATACAAAACCATATCATATCATATGCATAATGTCAGGAGTAGGCCTACTCCTGGCCCTTGTTCACAGGCCGCCACGACCTTCCGGTCCAAGTGGCGCGAGAAGAGAGAGGCAGAACAGAAAACTGAATAGGCTTTCATACCAATGATACAGGAAGGGGTGGAGTTTAAGGACAACTGGTCGTCTTTTCCAGTCATCTCAAACAAACACCTCTGACATTCACTGTCTCCTATTTCTGCAGCCTCCACACACACACATCCCCCCACATTCCAGAGACTACAGTGGGGTCTTGCTCTACCTCCCCCACAGAGTAATTAAACAGTTCTTGTTTATAGCCATTTTAGTCCTCACATTTATGAAAGGATAAAACAGAGAAATCAATATAAAACACAAACACAGGTATTGTTTGAACAGTATTCACTTAACTGCTGCTATTGATAATTACCAGAGAAACTCAAGGGACCTCTTTTAATATCTGGAAATTGCAGCCAGACTTTCTGCCATTTCAAATGTAACACATTTCTTAAATATCAGATGCTGCAAGGACCGCACATTTTCCCATCAAGTTTGTTTTTCATAAATCACAAAGATTGCTTAGAAATTGGCGTACGCCATCTTTTGAGCGTACGCCACGTTTATAAATGAGGCCCCTGGTCTCTGCATTGCTGTTTTAGTCTGCGTTATTCTGATTAGTGTCCACAGTGTGCCCATCGAGCCGTGTTGAGCGATGTGGGGCAAGCCCCGATCTGCCCCTCTCTCTCGTTGTCAAAATGAACGTGTGCTGTGAAAACTACCCTGCAAGAGTTCGCCTGCACCCCAACAGACCTCAGTCTCCTCAGCAGGTACAGTCTGCTCGGTCCTTTCCTGTTAAGAGCAGGTTGTCTGACCAGTCCAGTTTGTTGTTCAGATAAACACCCAGGTACGATTTTACAATCTCAATGTCGGCTCCCTGGATGTTCACTGGTGTGGGGGGGAGAATGTTGGCACTGTATGAAGTCCATAACCATCTCCTTGGTTTTGCCAAAGGTAGATTCTCAACGAATTTTGTTCAGCGATGAGAAAAAAATATCAAGGCATCATCGGTCATCATGATCAGTTCTGATTGTACAACCCCTGTCCTAAATGTATGAATGAACTGCTTATTTGTTTGAGTTTGTATGCAAGCATTTTAGAGACATCACAGACATTCGATAAAAGACAAGGGAATTATAATTTAAGGGGATTATTGAAATTCACTAATGTTAGGGTGCGCACAACCAAGCACGGTGTTTGTATTTCTGTGTGTGGGGTGAAGCTTTGGAACAGTTTGTAAAACTGTTTTAAAAAAAGGTATAAGGACATGATTTTCGCAAAATACATGGATGAAGTTGTTTCATCAGGTGTTTACGGTTTATTTATTCAAAAGCTGATACAAACATACAGAAACTGAAGGGGCAGGCGAGGTAACAAAATAAAATAACTAACAAACCACATCCAGGGGACAAAAGGAACGGGAGCAGACGGACGGGAAGAGGCACAGAACATGGACAAGACCAGGTAGGAAAAGACGACAACCGAACATGGAGCAAAGGGGAAGACGAGACTAAATACACAGAAGGGTAATCACAGGACAGGGGAGGCAAAAAATTGGCATGGAAAGAGATTTAATTGGCACAATTTTATATTGAGGGGAAACTCATTGAAAATAATGTTGTCGTGAGAATATTTATCTGTGAATCCTATCCCTACATTACCACCCGCGAAACTTGCTTAAGCATGCTATAATAGCCCGGTCTGTCTATAGTCATTTGACGTTAGCTGCAGGACGGTCCTGTATATAGCCATTTGGCGTTGTGTACAGGACCGTCCTGTATATAGCCTCGGCCGTAGGCCTATATACTGTATGTATGTTTATTATAACATTGTTCTGTGTGTCAACATGAAAGACAGCCCACACACCTATCAATCATCAAACCGCGGGGTCTGATTTCATTACGTGGTGATTTCTATCAACACGTAATGTTGTATCGATGTATACAGAGATGTCCTACAGCAAAAGTATTCTCCGTCGGGACTTCCTGCAACAACACCACGTCGTTATCTTGATTCTGATTGGCCAGAAGACATTATCAAAGATGTTCTATTGAGAAGACAATCACTACGTGATAAAAGTTTTGAAAACCGTTTCTAGTCTTCGGTATTTCCAGACGAGTGGCTACTGAAATCAGTCTTACTAACTGCTGTCTGTGCAATTTACTCCGCGCGAGTTGGCGGACTTTATTTTGCTTACTTTAACATCATGTCTCATGGTGGGGCTAAGCCATTTCTTGGTATGGGTGTAGCCTACCCCAGCCATACCCTGGCGCTGCCACTGGTGGGACGTATGGGGCGGGACATTCTGTGCATGCGTTAAATGCGTTAAATAATTAACGCATAATTAATTACCGCCGTTAACGCGATAATTTTGACAGCATTAGTATTATTGTTTTACACGTTTGAAATAAATTAAATCATGTTGATTTCATTATATCATGAGATCTGCATTCATGATTACGTGCTATTTTGATCATTGTTAACCAATTGAAGACATTTATTTAAGCAAAACGGTCATTCCCATTCACTTTGCACATATGTTTTGTATTAGGTACAATCTCTTTACATCGTAGATAGTTGGTCGGACGAAACAACACATTTGAAGACGTCACCTTGGATTGAAGCAAACATTTTGATCTTTTAAAAACTAATTTCTAACATTTTATGGTCAGAACATTTGATTGAAAACAATCTGCAGAGTTTGAAGTTTGCGTGTTAAAACCTCTTAAGTCAAACATCCTGTCAGATACTTGGACCTCTGTCATCACGCGCACTTCTGTGTCCTTGAAAGAGCACACTCAGGTAAGGAGAAACAGCTCTGTTGAGGAGGAAGATGAAAAGAAATAGACCCAATATTTAACTAATGATGAACATGTAGAAATATCATATCGATTTTTGCAAAGGAGAAACTCGAACAAACCGGTTCTACAATGTTACACTTTAACATCTCCGGTACCTTTATATCTTTTTTTTTAAAAACTAATCCGTCAATAGCGTTTATAATAGATACAACATCGCTGGCCTTCCAGTCAGAGCGGAGCATGACACCTGACTATTCCCTGTGTTTTTGTTTTTTATATTTGTTTGTAAACCCTAACCCTAACCCTTTTATTGTGATTGTAGTAATGTGTTTTTATTACATGTACAGCACTTTGGCTCGACCAAAAATGGCTTTTAAAATGTGCTCTATAAATTAAACTTGATTTGATAGACCAATGCGGGTTTACTGTGTGATACATGTCCCGAAGCAGGGTGTAATATGTGTGTTAGGTAAGTTATGACTCGCCACCCGTACAGGCTTTATGTTTTTGAATCAGAAATACCTTCTGTGTTTCAGCATGAAACTTGTGTCGCTTGTCCCGGCTACAACAGAGAAAAATGTTTAATCTCTAGACCTTCAGCCAAATTAATGAGCACTCAAAAGTAATACAATTTACAATATATGTCATTAATATGTGTAATATGTAATAAAATGTATTGTAAATGTTCTCAATTTAATTTCTGTTGTACATCTATACACATCAGATTCAAAGGCTTTTTTTTTAAATATGCTGCAAACTCCCATGGCCCTCCAAAGAAACGTGGGATAAGGTAATCATAAGTGCAATGACATATTTAAAGGAAAACAATGGTGAAAGTAAAATACAGGAATAAGCTAACTTTGTACATCTTTAAAGAAATAAGCTAAAACATGAGAACACTTAAATACTGTGTAGTAGAATAATATGTAGACAGTCATCTGATATGTATAAAGCCAAATGTCAGGGTCATGTCGGGGTTGCAGTTATTAGTATCGGGCCAAAGTGCAGAGCGATAGTCAGTACTGAACTCAACCGAGTTTCGTGTGCAAGAACATTTTAGTGTGCATAAGTCAGAAAACGTATCGTTGTGTTCTTCTTCCTTTAGCTTCTCGTCCTCAGGCGCAGAATCGGGTGAGTCCAGTCAGATATGTCTACTCTGGACAAAGTACTATTTTCTCTCTCTGTCCTTCAATGGAAATATAATGAAAACTCAGTGCTCAGACCCTGAATGAGATATAGTCACTATCACTGTTCAATTAACCTAGCATCATATTTTGTCCATGATATTTTATTGTATAGTGTTGGGGAAATATTTTCCAAGGCCCATAACTTTGACCCAGTGTATCAGTTTGTCCTGACCGCACTGAGCACAGGCACCTGTAACCTTGGCTGCTGCTCTCAGCTGTTGGACCAGCTGATGGAGGTGTTGTGATTCTATCTTGTTCTGCACAATGCTGATTCTTCTCTGAACTAGCTGAACACACGGGTCTGGGGTAGAGACCCTCAGAATTGATTGTGGCATCTCCACCTGTGTCAACTCGTGGCCCGTGACATGTCTTGTGAATTCTCCGGCCGAAGCTCCGAATAAACCGTTACGGCCCGTCCACACTACAGCGTCGACAGCTCCAATCTGCCCGTTCACTTTCAATGGGGTGACGTCACGTAGCCGCGCTTTTTCGCCGAACTGAATTGTGGGTAGCAGAGCGGTCCGTCTCCGGCGTCAGAAGTTGAACAAGTTCAACTCTGACGCCGAGACGCCGGAGCGCCAGCCAATCAAATCCCGTTTCCCAAAATCTGACAGCTGAAGCCGTAGCCAATCAAACCGCGTCTAAGCTGGGAGAGATATCCCTGTTTCTAATTGCTTCAGAAGTTTCCCCCACAAATAGTATGCTTTGAACATACTGTAATGTAACAACTGATTTTCAATATGTGTTGTTTAAAGACATTTTATTTGTATCATTCTTTTATCAAAGCATTACTCAACTAATGCAAGGTCTGTACGACAGGCAGTGAGGGTTGAGTGCTGTGGTTGTTGGGGCAGAGGTAAAGTTGAGTATTATCGGCGACGTAGTGGAAATGGAAGCCATGTTTGCGGAGGATATGTCCGAGGGGAAAGATGCAGGATCGAGTCCCAGAGGGCCCCTGTGCTACACAAACCTATGTGTTACCAGTGTTGGGGTTGTTCCTCAAAAAAAGTAATTAAAGCCAAGACAAAGCTTTGAACCTTCCTCCTATCACCACCTTGCAGGGGTCGGTGATTGAATCTGTGTTGCAGTATAAGTATCTTGGAATTATAATTGACAATTCACTTTCTTTTAAACCAGACATTGTGGGAAAAATTAAGAATACAATTAAGTTTTTTCTTTAGAAACAGGTCTTGTTTTTCCTATGAGGCCAACAAGAGACTAGTGTCTGCATCCTTTCTGTCTGTGCTGGATTATGGATGTGGTTTATATGAATGCATCTTCTCAGTGCCTGCACTTGCTGGACACCGTCTACCACGGTGCACTGAGATTCATCACAAACCTCAAAACCTTGACGCACCACTGCAATCCATACGCTCGTGTTGGATGGTCTTCCCTGACCACGCGTCACTGAACCATTGGCACATCCCTAAGTCTATTCTTGGTGCTCTCCCCCCTCATCTAAGGATGTACATTAACAGAAAATGCACAGGATGTTATCGGCTTCGCTCCGAGAACTTTTTCCTTTTAACCGAACCAAAGGTCCGTACTGAACTGGGGAAGAAGGCGTTCAGTTACGCCGCCCCTCAAGCTTGGAACCTGCTCCAAACTGAGCTGAAACTCAGAGAGCAACTTGAACTGCGTTGTGATTGAGTGGTTCTTTTGTATTGTCTGAAACTGTGCCGTTACCGTTCTTGGGCCAGGACTCTCTTGAAAAAGAGATTTTTTATCTCAATGAGACCTACATCTTATCTTTCTTACAGTGCAGACGCTTCTCTGCTCGCTCCTGCCTCTGCTTACTTTTTATGCTGATTTTCCAATTCTTATTCTCTGAAAACTTCGAGCAGCGGCTCCTGGACGTTAACTTATCACTGGGACAGTTCTTCTTCCTAAATAGACGGAGGTTTTCAGCCATATGGTTTCGGCCCAAAATACATGTCTGACCTCCTGCTACACTATGAACCATCCAGATCTCTCAGGTCTTCAGGGACTGGTCAGCTTCCTGTCCCCAGAGACAGATCTCTCAGGTCTTCAGGGACTGGTCAGCTTCCTGTCCCCAGAGACAGATCTCTCAGGTCTTCAGGGACCGGTCAGCTTCCTGTCCCCAGAGACAGATCTCTCAGGTCTTCAGGGACCGGTCAGCTTCCTGTCCCCAGAGACAGATCTCTCAGGTCTTCAGGGACCGGTCAGCTTCCTGTCCCCAGAGACAGATCTCAGGGACTGGTCAGCTTCGTGTCCCCAGAGACAGATCTCTCAGGTCTTCAGGGACTGGTCAGCTTTCTGTCCCCAGAGACAGATCTCTCAGGTCTTCAGGGACTGGTCAGCTTCCTGTCCCCAGAGACAGATCTCTCAGGTCTTCAGGGACTGGTCAGCTTCCTGTCCCCAGAGACAGATCTCTCAGGTCTTCAGGGACTGGTCAGCTTCCTGTCCCCAGAGACAGATCTCTCAGGTCTTCAGGGACTGGTCAGCTTCCTGTCCCCAGAGACAGATCTCTCAGGTCTTCAGGGACTGGTCAGCTTTCTGTCCCCAGAGACAGATCTCTCAGGTCTTCAGGGACTGGTCAGCTTCCTGTCCCCAGAGACAGATCGCTCAGGTCTTCAGGGACTGGTCAGCTTCCTGTCCCCAGAGTCAGATCTCTCAGGTCTTCAGGGACTGGTCAGCTTCCTGTCCCCAGAGACAGATCTCTCAGGTCTTCAGGGACTGGTCAGCTTCCTGTCCCTCAGAGACAGATCTCTCAGGTCTTCAGGGACTGGTCAGCTTCCTGTCCCCAGAGACAGATCTCTCAGGTCTTCAGGGACTGGTCAGCTTCCTGTCCCCAGAGACAGATCTCTCAGGTCTTCAGGGACTGGTCAGCTTTCTGTCCCCAGAGACAGATCTCTCAGGTCTTCAGGGACTGGTCAGCTTCCTGTCCCCAGAGACAGATCTCTCAGGTCTTCAGGGACTGGTCAGCTTCCTGTCCCCAGAGACAGATCTCTCAGGTCTTCAGGGACTGGTCAGCTTTCTGTCCCCAGAGACAGATCTCTCAGGTCTTCAGGGACTGGTCAGCTTCCTGTCCCCAGAGACAGATCTCTCAGGTCTTCAGGGACTGGTCAGCTTCCTGTCCCCAGAGTCAGATCTCTCAGGTCTTCAGGGACTGGTCAGCTTCCTGTCCCCAGAGACAGATCTCTCAGGTCTTCAGGGACTGGTCAGCTTCCTGTCCTCAGAGACAGATCTCTCAGGTCTTCAGGGACTGGTCAGCTTCCTGTCCCCAGAGACAGATCTCTCAGGTCTTCAGGGACTGGTCAGCTTCCTGTCCCCAGAGACAGATCTCTCAGGTCTTCAGGGACTGGTCAGCTTTCTGTCCCCAGAGACAGATCTCTCAGGTCTTCAGGGACTGGTCAGCTTCCTGTCCCCAGAGACAGATCTCTCAGGTCTTCAGGGACTGGTCAGCTTCCTGTCCCCAGAGACAGATCTCTCAGGTCTTCAGGGACTGGTCAGCTTTCTGTCCCCAGAGACAGATCTCTCAGGTCTTCAGGGACTGGTCAGCTTCCTGTCCCCAGAGACAGATCTCTCAGGTCTTCAGGGACTGGTCAGCTTCCTGTCCCCAGAGTCAGATCTCTCAGGTCTTCAGGGACTGGTCAGCTTCCTGTCCCCAGAGTCAGATCTCTCAGGTCTTCAGGGACTGGTCAGCTTCCTGTCCCCAGAGACAGATCTCTCAGGTCTTCAGGGACTGGTCAGCTTTCTGTCCCCAGAGACAGATCTCTCAGGTCTTCAGGGACTGGTCAGCTTTCTGTCCCCAGAGACAGATCTCTCAGGTCTTCAGGGACTGGTCAGCTTCCTGTCCCCAGAGACAGATCTCTCAGGTCTTCAGGGACTGGTCAGCTTCCTGTCCCCAGAGTCAGATCTCTCAGGTCTTCAGGGACTGGTCAGCTTCCTGTCCCCAGAGTCAGATCTCTCAGGTCTTCAGGGACTGGTCAGCTTCCTGTCCCCAGAGACAGATCTCTCAGGTCTTCAGGGACTGGTCAGCTTCCTGTCCCCAGAGACAGATCTCTCAGGTCTTCAGGGACTGGTCAGCTTCCTGTCCCCAGAGACAGATCTCTCAGGTCTTCAGGGACTGGTCAGCTTTCTGTCCCCAGAGACAGGTCTCTCAGGTCTTCAGGGACTGGTCAGCTTCCTGTCCCCAGAGACAGATCTCTCAGGTCTTCAGGGACTGGTCAGCTTCCTGTCCCCAGAGTCAGATCTCTCAGGTCTTCAGGGACTGGTCAGCTTCCTGTCCCCAGAGTCAGATCTCTCAGGTCTTCAGGGACTGGTCAGCTTCCTGTCCCCAGAGACAGATCTCTCAGGTCTTCAGGGACTGGTCAGCTTTCTGTCCCCAGAGACAGATCTCTCAGGTCTTCAGGGACTGGTCAGCTTCCTGTCCCCAGAGACAGATCTCTCAGGTCTTCAGGGACTGGTCAGCTTTCTGTCCCCAGAGACAGACCTCTCAGGTCTTCAGGGACTGGTCAGCTTTCTGTCCCCAGAGACAGATCTCTCAGGTCTTCAGGGACTGGTCAGCTTTCTGTCCCCAGAGTCAGAACTAAACATGGAGAAGCAGCGTTCAGTTATTATGCTCCAAACATCTGGAACAACTCCCAGAAACCTGCAGGTCCGCTGCAACTCTGACTACTTTCAAATCCAGGCTGAAGACTTTCTCTTTGTCGCTGCTTCTAATTGAACTATTCACATCTTAGACTGCACTGTAACTTTTATCCATGTACTTTTTCTTTTAATGTTTATTTGATTATCTTTTCTTTTTAATGACTGATTTTAAATGCCATTTTCTTAATGTCTTTCATTTTTTGTAAAGCACTTTGAATTGCCTTGTGTTGAAAGATGCTAAATCAATAAACTTGCCTTGCCTTGCTTATCCTGGTTAAATAAAGGTCAGTCCTGAACCAGCAGGATCATTTTTCAAATGAACAAAGCTCTTCAAAATGTATACATCCTCAGAGAACTGACAAAGATTGGACTCAGAATTCAAGTTCTCTACTTTTTTGTGAATTCTGCCCATTCAGCTTTTTAGTACGAATGAGTAAGCTCGTGAATACTGTCCTTCAGTACCTCAGTCTGGATGACGGGTAAGAGAGTAGCAACACATCTGGGGTAGGTGAGGTGGAAGGTGTAAAAACACCAGGATGAGTGGAGCCTCGTGCATCATTTCCCTAGGTAGGGTCATCAGTGGGATGTTGCCAACAGCCAGGAGGAGCTTAGTAGAGTCCAGGATGACTGGACTGGTGATGGGCCGTATCTGGAGAAACGTATTGGGGTCCTCGGATGGCTGAGAGCTACAAAGTAGAGACAACAAGTCGAACAAAATTAAACCTAAGGGCATATCAAGTTTTATTTCGGTTGAACTGATGCTGACTCAGACTCACCTCAAGAACATCAGTTTTCTTCATCAAAGCAAAGGCTGGTCCAGCTGAAGAACAATATGGATACATCAAATGCATTGTGCTTGTTTCTGAACTGAAAAGTAAGCACAAAAGCAAAAACATATATTTCTGTGCAGAGCCCAAGGGAGTATAAGCTAATCATGGAAAGACTATGCTGTCGGTGTATCCCTGAAGCGACATGAATCTTAATGTCACCTTGGGAAATTGTAAATAACTGGTGCTACTTTTTCTTCCAAAATTGGCCTGAATGTTGCGCTAAGACAGAGATCGTGGGATCGCCAAAATCCAACGGTTCTCCTAGGGAATATTGAATGTGCACAGCGAAATGAAAGAGTGACATAAAAACGATTGCTGTTATTGGATCGGCAAAATGAAAGTGTGGCTGGATAGTGGGGGGGGCGGCGGTCGGGGTGAATCTATAATATCCCGACACTTTCGCTGCAGGGGATATACAAAGCACTTGTCAGTTGCACAAGGGAAAGCAAAATAATAAGGGTCACCTGTATGCATGACAAAAGGTAGTCGTGTTTAAACCCTCTGGTGACCACGACTACCTTAAACTACCATTTTGCCATAATCCAGTCATCAAAAAGGAGATCCTGTCCTATCAAAGTAATCTAATACACATCCCATGCAGCCATTAAATGGTCACCCCCAACCATTACAACATCAGTGTTATCTATATGTGCATTATGCTTACTTCTATCCAGACCCATTGGTGGCTTCAACGCCTTGTTCCACACTTGATCTGATCAGCGAAGTTCTTGTTGCCTGCCTCTAGAATTCGGCCCATCTCGTCCAAAACCTGAGGGTAAAAATCAATAGAACTTTGATACAGAGAAAACAGATGTTGGATGTCCCGAGAGAGATTTACCTTTTAAGAGTGACACAGTCATCAAATCTATCCGTCTCACCACGAAGAAGCAATCTGTAGTTTACGGGAAAAGACGGCCACTGGCATTTTGAAAATCAACCCCAGAAACAAATCACATTAAAAAGGCATCAGACACTAGCGATGAACTAGCTACGTCGACGTTAGCTCGTCTACCACCAGCCTTTGCGTTTTTAACTAACTGCTAGCTTTTAACCTGTTAAGCCAGAGTTAAGTCAGTGTCTGAGGGCGTGTTCATTTAATAAACTATGAATGTTTTATATCCATGTAACGGGAAGAAACTCATCTAACTGATCATTTAAAAAAAAACACAATGCTAACGCTGAGCCTCTGAATTAGCGACGAGCGAAATATGCTAACAGATGACTGCACCACAATTCACTCACACAACCTTATTATTTATATTTGCACGTCCAACCCATCGTGAGGGGACACAGAATCGAGGGGTACCCTCATTATCACTCAATTATACGAACTCGGAGATAATAACAAGAACAGACATCAAAACATGTGGCGCTAGGTAGCTAGAAACGCTAACATGGCTCACCTGTGTGTCGTAGTCTGGTCGAAAGTGGTCTTCAATGGCATGAAAACGATTAAAACGCTGCTGAAGTTAATCCACAGGTTAATCCAATGTGTCCCTTTGAAATGATTTCTGATAATCCATGAGCAACAAACCTGCTTTCCGGTTTCCAGAAGTCAGAGCTAGAGTAACGGCCCGTCCACACAGCGGCGTGCGTTGAAGCTTCCAACGCTTCTGCCCGTTCGCTTTGAATGGGGCGACGTCACTTTTAGCCGAACTGCATTTTGGGAAGCGACGTGGAGCGCTGCTGGCGTCAAAAGTTGAGCAATGTTCAACTTTTGACGCCAGCAACAGCCAATGCAATCCTGTTTATGCAAATCTGCCAGTACAAGCGCTAGCCAATCAAACCGCGTGTATGCTGGGAGAGACTACGCAGGTCTTTTCCTCATATTCCAAAAAATGGAGGAGAGGAGGCGGGGCAGACAGGAGAGGAGGCGGGGCAGACAGGCGAGGAGGCAGGGCAGACAGGAGAGGAGGCGGGGCAGACAGGAGAGGAGGCGGGGCAGACAGGAGAGGAGGCGGGGCAGACAGGAGAGGAGGCGGGGCAGACAGGAGAGGAGGCGGGGCAGACAGGAGAGGAGGCGGGGCAGACAGGAGAGGAGGAGGATAATGTTGAGGGTCGGGGAAAAAGGAGAAGGGGTAAAAACAGGGCTGAAGGAAAAAGGTTGTTAGCAATGCATAATATAATAATATCAATTTAAGAAACATGTTTATTAGGAATGTTTGTTTTTAAAATGGCTCATTTGGAATATTTGCTTTTTAAAGAAAATATGGCTCCTCATTGAAATAGGAGCAGACGGTGTCCCGCAGTTGGATGGATCTGCGCGTGGCGTTGTTGGAGCCCATCCTCGGTGCATCGCGCAGGGTTGGAGTAGCTGGAGCTTCATCCGTGGACTCTGCGACAGGTGTGCGGGATGTCCTTCCTATCGTCTTCCTGCGGAGGAAGTTGTGCAACACACAGGCGGCCTTCACACACAACTCTGCTGGTCTCCTCGACCAGCGCGGTCCAGATGGCACCCGCAAGCTCCCTGACAACGACAGCCACGGTTGCGTGCCCGACCCGATAGCTGAATGCTATGGTCCTGTACGAGTCACCGGTCGCCAGGTACCTGAGAAAATAATAATATACATGATTAAAAAAAAGTATATGTCCCCACACACACACACACACACACACAGACCCCCCCCCCACACACACAGACCACAGAGACACACACCCCACACACACAGACCCCCCCCCCAACACACACACAAACCCCACACACAGACCACAGAGACACACACCCCACACACACAGACCCCCCCAGACCAACCCCCCCAACACACACAGACCACAGAGACACACACCCCACACACACAGACCCCCCCAGACCACCCCCCCCACACACACACAGACCACAGACACACACACAGACCACAGAGACACACACCCCACACACCCAGACCCCCCCCAACACACACAGACCACAGAGACACACACACACAGACCCCACACAAACACACACACACACAGACCCCCTCCCCCCACACACGCCATCAATCAATCAACAACTTTATTAATCCCGCAATTGGTTATGAGCAGCAGCTTATGTCATGAACACAGGCAGGAACATACAAGAAGAAAACACACAGATACACCCGGGAGCACAGATGTGGATAACTATAATAATACACTATAAATAGTTCAAAGCATCACAATAATAGATAAATAATCAAGTTAAAAGCCTTTTCAAGAATTTAAAAGTACATGTACACGGGGGAGCAATGCTGTACCTAGCTGTCTTAATTAATGTCATCCATCTGAACTAAATCACATTCATTCATCCATGGCATGCGTTCTCTCTCTTTATATACAGAGTCAGGTTAAAGAAGTAGAAATACACAAAACGTACCGTAGGCAGATGGCGAGTCGCTCGGCGGGTCCGATTGACATACGGGTGTCTGCCTTTGAAATCAGTGGACCGGCTTTTCCGAGCAACTCGTCGAACGCGTCTTTGCTCATCCTGAAGTACTGCTGAAACAGTTCACCGTCCAGGCGGAGCTCTTGGACCAGAACGTGGTATTCCCCCCGTTGCAGACGTTTTCTGAGTATCGGATGTACCCAACAGTGACGCACAATACGTGGCCTCCTGCGAGACATTGCATACACTAAAGCCACCCTTGCTACTACACTTGCCCGTGCTACCTTTGCTACAAACCCGGCATCCATTTTGGCAATAGTGGAGAAGAACCGGGCTTTTCCTTTTCTGCTATGTCGGGGGCGGGAGATTCATGTGATTGGTTGTTGGTCGCGTTGACTCCCCAAGCTTCAGACACGCGTCAACGCACGCCGCTGTGTGGACGGTCCGTTATAGCTCTATAGCTTCACTCTCATGCAAAACTGCGTCCGCGAAGCCCTCACCTTTTTGTTTTACCATGTGTGTGAGTGGGGAGATTTCCCTTCGATTCTATTGGCTCGAACAATGGGTTCCAGAGAACCCCCATTTCCACCCAAATCACCCCAGAGGTGGAGTTTTTCTGCTAAACCTCTCTAAAAAAGGTCAAACGTTGTTTTGCATCAATCTTGATACAGAGTGCTTATTATATGTTGTACTTTGGATTCCTAAAGCTCTTAGTCTACCTTACCATCATCCAAGGTTAGTTTTCACTCTAAGTACAACATACATTTTGGACGGACACTATAATTTACAGTTTTTTACTGTGTTCAATCTGAATTTTCTTTAAAATAAAAAACATCTATATTGATTCTGACTTCTCTACATCCAACTCACAGGTTCATCGTTACTTTGAGAGCAAATATTATTAATGTAACCCTTTTAGAAGATATGGTCATTTCTTCTGGGAATGTCATTTTGGAGCCTGAGACCTGAAAACAGGCTTAGGGCTAAACTGGTTTCAACAGATAGCCTACAATTACTGAATACCAAAAGAAAACGTATGATATTAACGTCGGCTAATTTTGTGTTCCTTACAGACAGTTTTTTTATCTGAGAGTAGTTAACGTTAGCGAGCTTAATTTTTACATACCCCATTAGTGAGGTTAAGGTTAGCTAGCAACACGTGCTTCCTAGTTAGCTTGCTATCTTAGCTAATTCAGCTAACAGTTAACCAATCAATTTACTACTACTTAATAAATTGAAAGCACTAATATTTGACATACACCTATGGACTTTTACTCCTACCTTCAGTTACTAACGTTACCTTAACTGCACTTCTTGGTCGCTGTCCTGCCTCTCGGTGAAGGTGAACTGACCAACGTGTTCCGCTGGCGCTGCGGAGCCTGGCTCGTGGTGCGTTCAGGTGATCCTCGTGAAATAGGAAATTCCACATTTGCCATCATAAATGTGGCCATCCACTTGCAAACACTGAGGACTGAGGAGGATCTCTCGATGTAAATAATATAGGACTGGCATTCGTTGTTTACATCTTTCGTGGATATTGTCATTGATCCAGCTTCTGACAAACACATGGTCAATAAAGTCACTCATTTTCCAACTTTATGCGAGATGACACACACCACATGGAAGCACATTCCAGGTTTTTCTTCTTTCAGGGCCAATGAGAAGAGTAGAGGCGGGTCTTCGCATAATTAAATAATGCAGCAAGAGCCAGATTCGCACAGACCACTGAGAGCAATCGTTATCGTCAAGGCAAGGCAAGTTTGTTTATATAGCACCTTTCAACACAAGGCAGTTCAAAGTGCTTTACAATAAAATGAAAGACATTAAGAAAATGGCATTTAAAATCAATCATTAAAAAGAAAAGATAATCAAATAAACATTAAAGGAAAAACACATGGATAAAAGTTACAGTGCAGTTTAAGATGTGAATAGTTCAATTAGAAGCAGCGACAAAAATAAAAGTCTTCTTGCTGGATTTGAAAGTAGTCAGAGTCGCAGCGGACCTGCAGGTTTCTGGGAGTTTGTTCCAGATGTTTGGAGCATAAGAACTGAACGCTGCTTCTCCATGTTCAGTTCTGACTCTGGGGACAGAAAGCTGACCAGTCCCTGAAGACCTGAGAGATCTGGCTCTGGGGATAGGAAGCTGACCAGTCCCTGAAGACCTGAGAGATCTGTCTCTGGGGACAGGAAGCTGACCAGTCCCTGAAGACCTGAGAGATCTGACTCTGGGGACAGGAAGCTGACCAGTCCCTGAAGACCTGAGAGATCTGTCTCTGGGGACAGGAAGCTGACCAGTCCCTGAAGACCTGAGAGATCTGTCTCTGGGGACAGGAAGCTGACCAGTCCCTGAAGACCTGAGAGATCTGTCTCTGGGGACAGGAAGCTGACCAGTCCCTGAAGACCTGAGAGATCTGTCTCTGGGGACAGGAAGCTGACCAGTCCCTGAAGACCTGAGAGATCTGTCTCTGGGGACAGGAAGCTGACCAGTCCCTGAAGACCTGAGAGATCTGTCTCTGGGGACAGGAAGCTGACCAGTCCCTGAAGACCTGAGAGATCTGTCTCTGGGGACAGGAAGCTGACCAGTCCCTGAAGACCTGAGAGATCTGTCTCTGGGGACAGGAAGCTGACCAGTCCCTGAAGACCTGAGAGATCTGTCTCTGGGGACAGGAAGCTGACCAGTCCCTGAAGACCTGAGAGATCTGTCTCTGGGGACAGGAAGCTGACCAGTCCCTGAAGACCTGAGAGATCTGACTCTGGGGACAGGAAGCTGACCAGTCCCTGAAGACCTGAGAGATCTGACTCTGGGGACAGGAAGCTGACCAGTCCCTGAAGACCTGAGAGATCTGTCTCTGGGGACAGGAAGCTGACCAGTCCCTGAAGACCTGAGAGATCTGACTCTGGGGACAGGAAGCTGACCAGTCCCTGAAGACCTGAGAGATCTGGATGGTTCATAGTTTAGCAGGAGGTCAGTAATGTATTTTGGGCCTAAACCATTCAGTGCTTTATAACCCAGCAGCAGTATTTAGAAATCTATTCTCTGACACACAGGAAGCCAGAGTGAAGACTTCAGAGCAGGAGTGATGTGATCCACTTTCTTAGTGTCAGTGAGGACTCGAGCAGCGGCGTTCTGAATCAGCTGCAGCTTCCTAATAGATGTTTTAGTGAGACCTGTGAAGACACCTTTGTAGTAGTCAGGGTTGGATTGTAACGGAATACATGTAACGGCGTTACGTAATCAGAATACAAAAATCAAGTAGCTCGCGTTACATTTGGAAAAACGAGTAATCTGATTACAGTTACTTCCGTAAACCTGAAGTGAATACATTTTGGATTACTTATTGGAATTATTGGTGGAAAGATTTCCTCTCAACATTTAATATTCAAGTAGGTACAGCCGAATCATCACAGCCCACACAATCTATTACCGCCGCAGATGGGCCAAAAAAGCGTTTGAAAAAAAATCGCGGGTCCGCTCGCTCTGAAACAATAACAACGAAACATGGAGGAACACAAGTCTGCGTTTAAATCGCGTGTGTGTGTGTGTGTATAGGTGTGTGTGGTTAAAACACATCAGCCTGCGGTCGCTCTTTAGCCTTACTAATGATTAGTTCTGAAGGTAAACACAGTGAAGGTGGTGCGTGAAAGGCGGTGCGCGCTCCTCTTCTCAGAGGCGGAGCTAACCCTCCCGCTGCCTCCTGGCGCTGCAGAGAGGTCATGAAGTGAAGGAGGTGTTGCTTCTATAAAACAGCTGTGGGCAGCAGACACTGTGAGAGTCACAGACATGAATACACAGATCAAGGCAGACTGGTGCACACTCGCCTGTTTTGCCGATCCGGTGGTTAAACAAATATAGCTCTACACCCCTGGCCGACATGTCCTTAAAATGAAGTCCGAGTTCGACATTTTAATTCCAGTCCTGCCAACACTGGCAGGACAGAAGGCGACATGCCCGTTCTAAACCGTGTCCTCACTCCTCACATCCCAAGCTGCATCCCCAACAAGTGTATTATGTTGTTACATCGTTTCAGATGTGATGTTTCAGTTGTGCTCTTGATAAGCAATTAAAACAGTTAAAACACGTTCAGTTTCCTTTTGCTTTTTGTGTCTCCTGTTCACCAAAACATACTCATCTGTGATGGAAAAATAAAGTAATCCAAAAGTAATCTGATTACTTTTTAAAGACACGTAACTGTAACTGTATTCGGATTACTTTCAGAGCCATGTAATCAGTAATCAGTAACTGATTACATTTACAAAGTAACCCTCCCAACCCTGGCAGTAGTCCAGTCTACTGAAGATAAAGGCATGGACACGTGTCTCCAGATCCTGCTGTGACATTAGTCTTTTAACCCTAGATATGTTCTTTAGGTGATAGTAGGCTGATTTAGTAACTGTTTTAATGTGACTGTTGAAACTCAGGTCAGAGTCCATGACTACACCTAGATTCCTGGCTTTATCTGTTGGTTTGAACATTGCAGACTGAAGCTCAGCGCTAACTTTTAAACGTTCTGCCTTGGCTCCAAAAACCATTACCTCAGTTTTATGTTTGTTTAATTGGAGACAGTTCTGACACATCCAGTCATTGATTTGTTCAATGCACTTACTCAGTGTTTGAATTGGAGCATAGTCTTCTGGTGAAATTGTTACGAAAATGTGTGTGTCATCTGCATAGCTATGGTAACTTATTTTGTTGTTCTTCATTATCTGAGCCAGTGGTAGCATGTAGATGTTAAAGAGAAGAGGCCCCAAGATGGAGCCTTGAGGAACCCCACATGTCATATTTGTCAACTCAGATGTGTATTTACCGATAGAAACAAAATTGTTTCTGTCCTTTAAGTAGGATTTAAACCAATTTAGAGCTGTTTCCGAAAGTCCCACCCAGTTTTCCAGTCGGTCCAGTAATATGCTGTGGTCAACAGTGTCAAACGCAGCACTGAGATCTAATAATACTAACACTGAAGTTCTGCCACTGTCTGTGTTTAAGTGGATGTCGTTAAAGACCTTTACAAGAGCAGTCTCAGTGCTGTGGTTTGGACGAAAGCCTGACTGGGACACATCCAAACAGTTATTTAAATGCAAGAAGTTACTCAACTGTTGAAAAACAACTTTTTCAATGATCTTACCTAGAAATGGCAGGTTTGATATGGGCCTGTAATCGTTCATTACTGAAGCATCTAGATTATTCTTTTTTAAGAGCGGTTTAATGACTCCAGTTTTCAGGGCCTGTGGAAAAATACCTGAGTGAAGAGACTTGTTTACTATATGAAGTAGATCTGAGGCCATGCAAGGCAAAACATCTTTGAAAAATCCTGTTGGAATAATATCAAGGCAGCAGGAGGAGGACTTCAGAAGTTGAATAATGTCCTCCAGGTTTTTATCATTAATCTGATGGAATTGTGTCATGGTGTCTGAATTGATGTTAAGTGGACACAGAGACAGCACATTTGCTGTTCCTGATGCAGAGGCACTGACTGCTCGTCTGGTGTTCTGAATTTTGTCAGTGAAAAAGGAGGCAAAGTCATTGCACGCCCTGGTGGGTAGAGATTCAGAGGCTACTGACACTGGGGGGTAAGTTAGTCTGTCAACGGTAGCAAACAAGGCACGTGCGTTGTTTTTGTTTTTGGTAATGATGTCAGAGAAGAATGATTGTCGTGCGTTTTTCAATTCCAAATTATAAAGGCCAAGTCTCTCTTTATAGATTTCAAAGTGAACCTGGAGATTTGTTTTTCACCACCTACGTTCAGCTTTTCAACACTCTCTTTTTTCTGTTTTAATGGTCATGGCCTTTCTCCATGGAGATATTTTCTTCCCAGTCACTTCCTTTACCTTAATTGGAGCAATGGCATCTATAACATTTTGAATTTTTGAATTAAAATGATCTACTAGCTCATCTACTGAGATGTTAGCAGGGGAAAGTGTGGAAGAAAAATTCTGAGTAAACATTCCCCTAGTATTTTCAGTTAAACATCGCTTTGTGGTTACCTCTTTTTGAACACTTGTGTGAACAGAAATAGAGCTCTCAAAGAAAACACAGGAATGGTCAGACAGTGCAACATCAGTCACCACGACCGGAGAGATATTCAGACCCTTTGAGATCATTAAGTCCAGCGTGTGCCCCTTATTGTGCGTGGGCTCCGTCACATGCTGAGTCAGTCCATAGCTATCAAGAACACAAAACAGTTCTTTAGCCCCTCTGTCCTGGGGGTTGTCAACATGGATGTTAAAATCACCAACAATGACTAGACGGTCAAAGTCAATACACACTATAGACAACAGTTCAGTAACGTCATCAAAAAGCTTGCACAGTTATAGTCGTCCACATCTGATGAAGTGTGTGAAAATTCAAGTCAAAGAGATTGTGATTTTTTTTTGTTATCCATATCGCTCCGCCATATTTGGTGAGACGTTCCTTGAAGGAAGAGGGAGGGGGTACTGAGTAGCTGGCAGCCCCTCCCAACAGTGTCCTCACTGCTCAGGGACCCCCACCTTGTTACCAGTTCCAGGGCAGTAACAGAGTAGAGATTGCACACCTACCTCAAGAGTCAACGTCATGCATGTCATCAGTTATTCTGGTCCATATCCTTTAGGAGAGTGTGTTACGATGATTATCAGTTCATTTTGTGATCATCATTCAAAGAGATGTTAAGCCTCACAATTCCTATTTGAATTGTGTCTTTACCAGCTGGGAAAATAACTTGCGTTAACATCAGAGCTGATGCTTGAAATCCATCTTTTTCTTCTTGCCATACTCGTGCTTAAAATAAGGCTTCTCGCCTTGAAGTGGATGCTTTATAGACAGGTCGCTTGTATCGAGTTCAGGGGTGTCAAACTCAATTTCATCGCGGGCCACATCAGCATTATATATCATATATATAAAATAATGTATTATATTACATCGTTGCCTCTGCATTGGATTATCATCGGATAGGGTAATAACTTCATAATTAACTACGTCTGAAAGCAGAAGTCTAGGGCAAGTCTCTTCGGTGCGTATGTCCCAAAATTATTTAAAAAGAAAAGCCAAATTGGAGAACAAATAAATAGAAGTGACATTTTGAAATAAAAATCTAATTCTGAGAAAAAGGAATTCTATGAAAAAATGGGATATTTTGAAGAAAAAAATGCAAATTCTGGGAAAAAAAGTCAGATTCCAGATGCATTGTGGGACATGTAGTTTATGGGCAACGTGCTTCTGTAGCATGTAACCGTATAATAAACATATTATATTCTTTGCAAGCTCTTGCGGGGCCACATGAAATGAAGTCGCGGGCCGAATGTGGCCCCCGGGCCTCGAGTTTGACACCCCTGCTCTAGTTAAACAAAATAAAGACAAAGCTGCTTATCAAGGCAAGTAACATTTACTTGAATGAAGTCAAAAGACCTTCCGCAGAAAGCACTAGACACGCCATTTAAACTCAAATCAAGACAAACCAGATGTAGAATCTAAATATAAGATTATTACACTTGGTTAGATCTGCAGTTTTTGCAGCGAGAGACTTTTACTTTGAAGGCACTGAACGACAAAATAAAACATCAGAGACGAGTCGAATAAAACACGGTATTTGAATTTTATTATTTTCTTTCGAGTGGTACATCTACGTAAAAGATCTCATGGCCTCGCATGACAAATACGGTACAGTTTCTTTGACAGCTATTACAAGATATTTAAAGAACAATAGTGTTTTTACATTCTGCGAGATGTGTATAGGACCTAACAGGAGGTCAGTATACGGTGCGGCTCGCCCAATCGAGCCGTTATAAACAAACCTCAACATCACAGTTATGAATGTAAACCAAAAATGTAGTGCCGCAGATATCCGCCATCTTTCAAAAGTGATGGAAAGGTCCGCGGGCCATTTTCTAAGATGGCCGCCCTTTCCAGTCGAGGAATCAGTATTTTTCCGCATCGGTTTAACCACTGGATGCGTTTTGGTGATTGGATCATGTGTTTTTGACCGTGGGGAAATCACATTAAAAGACTTCTCCAGAGCTTTGCGTTTCATTTCAAAACGTCATAATGTGGGGCTTATTCGAAAGCAACCGGGTAGCGCCCTCAACCCAACATGCTGATTTCCCCGCAGTGATGCCAGAAAACATTATTTACAATATAGCGTCCGACGGCTTTGTTTTTACGGAGCTCCGACGTCACGTTGTTGTTTACGGAGACATCTTGTCTACGAGCGCCATGTTCTCCAGATAATTTATACATCTTATAAACAGGACAAATTACTCATACTATATCTTTCCCCTGAATACTCATTCTAGTCTTCGAGCATTTGTAATTCCTGACGTCTGAATTTGGTTTAAAATACATCAAGATAATTGATATGGTGATTTTATGGCAAACAAAATGATATTACCGAGTCATCATTGGTGGCCATCTTGGGTTTCTGCCTCAACGTTTGCACATTCTTGTCCTTGTTCTCACTTCTGAAAGTGTACAAATGTCTCCAGCACTACACTTCATCTTCAGGGAGCGTTCCCAGAAGTCTACTGAACACAACGACAACATTTTTGGAAACGTTAAAGATAAGATTACATGACATCTTAAATGGTGTGTGTCTCTCTCACACACACACACACACACACACACACACACACACAGAGATGTTGACGTGTGTTGCCAAGGTGGCGATGGCACATGAGCTCAAGCGCCTCGTTTCGTGACGTACAAAAAGGGAATAGCAAATCTTAAAGGTTTCCCAGCATCTTCTGCAGAGTTACAGTCAGGTGTGTCGAAGCACCGGTGGAGTTGTTGTTGTTTCAAAAAGTTTTTAAAAAGCACGTCTTAAAGGGTCGGGAGCGGAGGTGAAAGCATGTACACGCCTGCAAGCTCTTTGTACGTAAAAATAACACAAATGATACTGAACGCACGAGTCAGCCATGTTTGAGATGATTACAGTAACTTTTATAGCATCATCGCTGCGGGGGGGGAAGGACTCCGTCGCTCTCCCCTCGTTTGAAAACACTCTGTATAATCAGCAGTAGATAGAAAGCCTCAACATAACACCACGTTTTTAAGTATTCGACAGTAAAACACAAATTAAAATGTTAAAAAAACTGATATTTTTCAAGATATAGTGATTATCAGTTTGTGTTATGGCGAGCGGTTCCTGATTCCTGAAGAAGAGTGGTGCAGGAACGAGTCCTAAAGACCTGGAGATGAGCATTTTAGCACTTCCTGTCCCCTGGTCTAGAGGTCAATGGGTTTCTCAATGTGATTTTGGTCTGAAATCAGGTGGTAGCGGTGGTGACGTGAAGTCATGTGACCGTGCTGTAGTTCCTTTATAGCCCAACATTAGCCTCCTTTAGCTTAGCGGTGGTGACGTGAAGTCATGTGACCGTGCTGTAGTTCCTTTATAGCCCAACATTAGCTTCCTTTAGCTTAGCGGTGGTGACGTGAAGTCATGTGACCGTGCTGTAGTTCCTTTATAGCCCAACATTAGCCTCCTTTAGCTTAGCGGTGGTGACGTGAAGTCATGTGACCGTGCTGTAGTTCCTTTATAGCCCAACATTAGCTTCCTTTAGCTTAGCGGTGGTGACGTGAAGTCATGTGACCGTGCTGTAGTTCCTTTATAGCCCAACATTAGCCTCCTTTAGCTTAGCGGTGGTGACGTGAAGTCATGTGACCGTGCTGTAGTTCCTTTATAGCTCAACATTAGCCGCCTTTAGCTTAGCGGTGGTGACGTGAAGTCATGTGACCGTGCTGTAGTTCCTTTATAGCCCAACATTAGCCTCCTTTAGCTTAGCGGTGGTGACGTGAAGTCATGTGACCGTGCTGTAGTTCCTTTATAGCCCAACATTAGCCTCCTTTAGCTTAGCGGTGGTGACATGAAGTCATGTGACCGTGCTGTAGTTCCTTTATAGCCCAACATTAGCCACCTTTAGCTTAGCGGTGGTGACGTGAAGTCATGTGACCGTGCTGTAGTTCCTTTATAGCCCAACATTAGCCACCTTTAGCTTAGCGGTGGTGACGTGAAGTCATGTGACCGTGCTGTAGTTCCTTTATAGCTCAACATTAGCTTTTTACTTCAGAAATCATAAAGTGGTGTTAATATGTGGAGATTATCCTGCTGAACTAAACGTGTAAGTATCATAAACGTTTGACACAGAGATTAATTTCAGAGATAATCCAAAATCACATGGAGAAATCCAGGGACCAGGGAGATGCTGCCTTCAGGGTCCAACACAGAAATAGGACATCCCTGCACCGCTGTATCAGAGCAAGAACTAGAATTGTGGGAGTATCGGCAGGTCGTTGTGTTGACGGAGTAAGACTTGCTGTTCGGTAATTCCCTTTTTTTTGGTTTATCCTAGTTTCCATCAAGTGAACACAAGTGGTAGCGAACACAGAGCATCGTTAACCCTTCACTTCACTGAAGGATGCACACATTACAACACGGGAACAAAGTGTTGTAAGTTATGATCTAAACACTGAACAAAAATGCACTCGGCATCTTTGGGGATTCCTTCAAAGTTTTGTGGACATTTTTATATAAATACGACTTTAAGTCCTCGTTAAATATCTGCTTCAAGTATAAAATGATTAATCTTCAATAATTGTTCGGATATAATTAACTTCCCTTGTTCTTTTTTCACCTTTTAACGCATACATAATTTATCTTTCGACCGAATCATACGGTGGCCAACAGGTGCAAAGACGTTACAACCGTCAACATCTCTTCCATTCGGAGAAACGATGCAGATATGAAAACACACATGTTCCAAAATACACGAAGAAACATCTTCACCGCTTGGGGACGTCTCCGAGTTAGTCGTCTCATAAGTGGGAGTGTTTGTCACCAGAGAAGTCCACACATCCTGTACTCAAGTAGAAGTACAGATACTCGTGTTTAAAAATACTCTGGTAAAAGTAGAAGTACTGACTACACTTCTTTACTCAAGTCAAAGTAAAGAAGTATGGGCTTTGAAGTGTACTTAAGTAAAAAAATACCCATAACTACCGGCTGTTTTAAAGAGTACCTGATACACGGACCGTGTTCAAATCATGGATGTATAATAAGAACTGGATCCAGCGTGGGAGGCGGGGTCTCGTTCTTTCCTATGAGAGCTGCTCATTGGCGCAGGAGGACAAAACTTTTGAGAGAGCGAAACGTCACAGATTACCCAGCATGCCTGGCTGTCAGAGCAGAAGTACCCGTATGTGCGCTCATAGAGCATGCGCAGTTGAGTTGCCCCTTAAGCCCCGCCCCCGAGCTCCCACTCTCAGATGCGCGTTCGTAATGCCGAGGAAAATAACTCTCAGAATAACGTTATTAGCATATTTTACATCTTGAGGACCGAATGTTTTTAATAAGGGCTATGCAAACGTTCATTTAGTTTCAAAAAAATTATCCAACGATTTACAGCCGTCTCTTTCCCGATGTTAGTCAATGGGAAAAAGTGATTCCGGGCCCAGCGACCGATACGGAAGTGCAGTACCGCCGTTTGGCCACAACGAATATTTTCCTCAGAGTCCGGCGCACTTCCTGGAGGCTTGGTTCAAATCAATAGGCACGCAACGACTCTAAATAATAATGATCACGCCACCAAACAGATTAAAACTAAAGTACCCAGCCTGTTTGGAAAATGTGAGAAGTAGAAAGTACAGGTACTTGTGTTCAAGAAGTCAAAGTAAAAACTCGTCAGAAAAATAAGTGTTGGAGTAAAGTAATGATACCAGAAAAATGTACTTAAGCACAGTAACAAAGTATTTGTACTCCACTGCTTCCCACCTTCAGTATATCTGAGATGACCAGGTTAGCTGCGTTAGCTACGTTAGCTGCGTTAGCTACGTTAGCTGTGTTAGCTACGTTAGCTACGTTAGCTAGCTAGCTCACAGCAGATCTGCAGGAACATCAGAAGGAGTCATGTGACCACACTGTTAAAATAAGACCATGACACCTTTCAGGTACGTTTCCAACAACAGAGACAGTTCTCTAAGTGCGGCAAGTTGCCGAAGACGTTTCGGAACATTTGTGTGTTTCTATCTGCGTCGGTTCTGAAGCGGTGTTTCTCCTGATGGAAGAGTTTTGTTTGTTCGCACCTGTCGGCCACCGTGAAGTGTTAGCTGCGCTCTTTCCCAACACACATGGAGAACAATTATATTTAAAAGGAAACTAAAACTCCTTGGATCCATCTATCCGTCTCAACTCAAGTTTATAAAATAATCTTTTAGATACGCCTGCAAAGTGTCTTCATTGAATGTCTAAATCTAATCTTTAATAAATACTTTCCCTCCCTTTTGTTTGTCTCTCAGCGCCGACGGCTGGTTTGATCTACCGACGAGTCCGCTTCTGTCCCTCGTCTTTCTATCGATGAAGAGGAGGGAGAGGCAGTTTCAGTAGAGGGGGGGGGACAGAGAGAGGAAGAGGGGGAGGTGAAATGGAGGGGAAGGTGTTTCCGTTGCCTATCCGTCGGTGCCGTTCTTGTTGGTGTTGATGCTGTCGGGTGTCTTCCCGTCTTTTCGCGGCGGCATCCTCTCGTTGATACGATCCAGACCGCGAGCCTCCTCGAAGTTTCGGATCTTCCTCGTGGGGGAGATATCTTGAATGGCTGCGGAGAAACGAGAACACATCAAATGATCGGTTGGAGAAACCCTGGAGGAACGTCCCACCGATGCCCCGACATTTAAACATTCAGGGTTCCCAATGGCTTCAGCAGGATTCATAGGACGTCTTCATATTCAGGGAGTCACTGTACATTATTTAAATATATTGCAATTGTATTTAATTATATTCTAACGACAACTTTAACTTCAATTGTTTAACATTATATGAAATTTGATCTAAATGGAGCAACTGTGCCTGAACTCGTGCGGCAGTGGCTCAGTCTGTCGGTAATTATCCTGCGAACCATAGGGTCGCCGGTTCGATTCCCCGAACTTAATAGAGAGAGAGTGGACTGGTGCTTGGAGAGGTCCCAGTTCCTCTCTTCGCCCTTGAGCAAGGCACCGGATTTTCTGTGTTTATTTTTGAGCTTAAAATCAATGACAAGAAGCCAATGTACCGAATGACATCATCTTCATATTGTGCATTATTTAAACATTAGAATTTATTTACTTGCCAATCCCGGACATTTTCAAGTCATCACTAAAAGCTCACCTGTCCACCGTGACCTTTGACCCCTAACCCATCACACTTTATTATTTGCCGTTTGTTTTGTTGTCTGTCCTGACCTCATGTAAAGCTGCCTTGGGGTTTAAAAAGTCTCGATAAATAAAGTATTTTGCTTCTGAAAATATAGAAATAGAATAATAATACAAGTCCTTTCTACCCTCCAGCGCAGCGGTTTTTATTTTAATTAGAAATGGAGCTGGCCATCAGTAGCAAACAGACATTTGCTTTAGTTGAATACTCGATTCTGATTGGTCAATTCAGAACATGCGACACGTTGTTAATCCAGTAAAACAGACCGCTGTCAAAGACTGTAATGACCGTTGCTAAGGAGGATCAAGAAAAAGATTTAACAAATCATAATAATGAAAATGTTTCCACACAAATCATAATATTTGGCGGCCCACTTGTAATGCCTTCGCGGACCACTAGGGGGCCGCGGCTCACGGGTTGGGAGCCGCTGCTCGAGTGTCTATTCTTCTAAATACCTGTTTAATTTGTGATGTGAACGCACAGCCTGCCACAGAACAGATGAGTGAAGCCAACCCAGTCTCACAAAAAAACGTGTAATAGCTACGTTTGTCCACCGGGGGCGAAACGTAGTATATTCACAAATAACCCTCTCAAGACGTGGATACAATATGTTGTAAAAAAAACACATGGAGCTCAAATAATCTTGGTAATATCTATCAAACTGTGGATCCTACTCATCCACTGGACGTAGATTCTAAAAGTACAATATAAACTTCTCGCTGTAATCAAAAAGCATTTTAACGCCAAACTATCCCACCATTTAGGATGTTCCACGATAAATAAATCGGGTGTCCGCCATGTTGTTATCCCCTCACGCTGGGAACGTTCGTGATCACGTGACAAGGACGCTGGTCGTTAGAAATCAATAGGAACACATGTTGTACCCGTGTCACGTCTGGAGAGGGTCGTTTGTGCTACGTTTTGCCCGGTGGACAAACGTAGCTATTACACGTTGTTTTGTGAGACCGGTTTGTCCTGCCACAGAACACATGAGTGAAAACCACAACGACCGTCACAGACACAGCTCACACAGAGGAGACTTACGGAAGCGTCCGGAACATCCAGGGACCCAGCGGAGACGTGAGCAGATACAAAGCAAACTCGTTCAGAAACAAACTCAAACAACATTTCACTTTTTACATCACAAAGGAACGAGGGGGCAGAGGAGCTCTTGCAGAACCAGAAGTCTGTGAAGACAAGCCTTTCACTTCAAGTCCCTCAAATAAACTCATATTTGTGTTTAAGAGGGAAATAAAAATACTTTTGCGATACTGACCTCCAGCACATTTGCTTTATATGTACTGACATGATAACCAGTAAGCTTCTCAAACACATATCAAATAAATACTGAGCGTAAGGCAATGGTAAATCATTATTAACTACAGGCAAAGTAATTCGATACAAGTTAATTAAACATTTAAAATATCATAAATATTATGTTTAATATTAAAACTATTATTGAAATAATTATAAAAATAAAATAATTAATTATAAGAAGTGGACAGCTCTAATAATTAGAAAAAAAGTAATGATTAAACTGTTTGAATAAATAGTTAATAGTCATATTAAAACTATTAAAAGTAATTATTGAACAGCTAAATTAATAATCTGATGAAACGACTGACTTAAATAGTCTTTCTTAACTTTGTGTTTTGTTCAAAACGCAAAAACATAATGACTATCATCCAATATTATTTTAACAACATCAAAACTAACTTATATTCATTCATAACCGTACAATCCTATATTTCCTATCGTGAAGACAGACGTTATCTGACTATAATAGACTAAAGTCATGTAATGGGGGGGGGGTGTCTAAAGTCAAAGACCCCAGCACTAAATTATTTTCTTAGAGACCTTCAGACTTCAGGCTAAAAGGTCAAACGAGTTTTGTAGTGTTGTTGCGATACAAGAAACGAGAGCGTGGTTCTTATATCATTTGAACTGGAAGCGGGAGACCCGAACACAACATAAGGGTTACATCGTTTTTATATAACAGTAAGGTATGAAGAGAAGCGGTTGGAAAGTTATTATTATTAAAATAATAATAACAATAATAATAATTAAAACAGTTTTTAAAATAAGCTAAAAGTAATTATTGAACAGATAAAATAACGATTAAACAGTTTGAATAAATAGCTAATAGTCATCTTCAATAATTACCTGGAAGTAATGATTGAACAGCTAAATTAATAAGAGGATTAAACGGGGGACTTAAATAGTTTTTATATAATAATAATAATAATGATGAATAAAAGGTTGCGATGGAATGCTAAGGTATGAAGCGAACGGTTGTTATTGAATGGTGGAAGTAATCCTTTAGATTTTATAGATAGCCTAAGACAGGGGTGTCCAAACTTTTTTCTCCGAGGGCCACGAACAGAAAAACATACGACCCCGATTACTTTGAAAATGTTAGCAACTCTAATGGATTGAAGTTATTTGAAAAGTGGGCACACATAAATACGGTATTTATATTTGTACATATATATTTAATTAGTACACTATATGACAAGCACAAGTTTGATTTGTGGGCCATATTTCATTATACTATTTTAATTTGCTGAGGACTCGACCTAAGAGTTTCCTATGACGGGAGAAGCACTTCCTGGCTCTTCCCACAGGGGGGGGGCGTCCGCAGATAAACAGCGAACAGGATTAAGCTGTGGAAACATCCGGCAGGGACGCCCGCTCTGAGCCTGAGAGCTTTCCTCCGACGGGAACTCTCCTCTACAAACAGGAGGAGCGCTATACCCTGCAGTCTACAAAGTACTTCAGACTAGCTGCACCTCCACCAGCTACCCTGCAGTCTACAAAGTACTTCAGACTAGCTGCACCTCCACCAGCTACCCTGCAGTCTACAAAGTACTTCAGACTAGCTGCACCTTCACCAGCTACCCTGCAGTCTACAAAGTACTTCAGACTAGCTGCACCTTCACCAGCTACCCTGCAGTCTACAAAGTACTTCAGACTAGCTGCACCTCCACCAGCTACCCTGCAGTCTGCAAAGTACTTCAGACTACCTGCTCCTCCACCAGCTACCCTGCAGTCTACAAAGTACTTCAGACTAGCTGCTCCTTCACCAGCTACCCTGCAGTCTACAAAGTACTTCAGACTAGCTGCACCTTCACCAGCTACCCTGCAGTCTACAAAGTACTTCAGACTAGCTGCACCTTTACCAGCTACCCTGCAGTCTACAAAGTACTTCAGACTAGCTGCACCTCCACCAGCTACCCTGCAGTCTACAAAGTACTTCAGACTAGCTGATCCTCCACCAGCTACCCTGCAGTCTACAAAGTACTTCAGACTAGCTGCTCCTCCACCAGCTACCCTGCAGTCTACAAAGTACTTCAGACTAGCTGCACCTCCACCAGCTACCCTGCAGTCTACAAAGTACTTCAGACTAGCTGCACCTCCACCAGCTACCCTGCAGCCTACAAAGTACTTCAGACTAGCTGCTCCTCCTCCAGCTACCCTGCAGTCTACCAAGTACTTCAGACTAGCTGCACCTTCACCAGCTACCCTGCAGTCTACAAAGTACTTCAGACTAGCTGCACCTTCACCAGCTACCCTGCAGTCTACAAAGTACTTCAGACTAGCTGCTCCTCCACCAGCTCTGAGAACACTTTCATGATCAATCATTATAAAACATATCATATATATTATTCTGAAATGGACCAATCTGCACAACGACTACTTTCACTGTCTTTACTATATTTAGATGAGAGTACTTTCTACTTTCACTTGAGGGACATTTTGAATACTTTTACTGTGACAGAGTATTCCTACACTCTGGTACTTCTACTTTTACTCAAGTACAAGATCTGAGTACTTCTACTTTTACTCAAGTACAAGATCTGAGTACTTCTACTTTTACTCAAGTACACGATCTGAGTACTTCTACTTTTACTAAGTACACGATCTGAGTACCTCTACTTTTACTAAGTACACGATCTGAGTACTTCTACTTTTACTCAAGTACAAGATCTGAGTACTTCTACTTTCACTCAAGTACAAGATCTGAGTACTTCTACTTTTACTCAAGTACAAGATCTGAGTACTTCTACTTTTACTCAAGTACACGATCTGAGTCCTTCTATTTTTACTCAAGTACACGATCTGAGTACTTCTACTTTTACTCAAGTACAAGATCTGAGTACTTCTACTTTCACTCAAGTACAAGATCTGAGTACTTCTACTTTCACTCAAGTACAAGATCTGAGTACTTCTACTTTTACTCAAGTACAAGATCTGAGTACTTCTACTTTTACTCAAGTACACGATCTGAGTACTTCTACTTTTTCTCAAGTACACGATCTGAGTCCTTCTACTTTTACTCAAGTACAAGATCTGAGTACTTCTACTTTTACTCAAGTACACGATCTGAGTACTTCTACTTTTCCTCAAGTTCACGATCTGAGTACTTCTACTTTTACTCAAGTACACGATCTGAGTACTTCTACTTTTACTCAAGTACACGATCTGAGTACTTCTACTTTTCCTCAAGTTCACGATCTGAGTACTTCTACTTTTACTCAAGTACACGATCTGAGTACTTCTACTTTTCCTCAAGTACACGATCTGAGTACTTCTACTTTTCCTCAAGTTCACGATCTGAGTACTTCTACTTTTACTCAAGTACACGATCTGAGTACTTCTACTTTTCCTCAAGTACACGATCTGAGTACTTCTACTTTTCCTCAAGTACACGATCTGAGTACTTCTACTTTTCCTCAAGTTCACGATCTGAGTACTTCTACTTTTACTCAAGTACACGATCTGAGTACTTCTACTTTTCCTCAAGTACACGATCTGAGTACTTCTACTTTCACTCAAGTACAAGATCTGAGTACTTCTACTTTTACTCAAGTACAAGATCTGAGTACTTCTACTTTTACTCAAGTACACGATCTGAGTCCTTCTACTTTTACTCAAGTACACGATCTGAGTACTTCTACTTTTACTCAAGTACAAGATCTGAGTACTTCTACTTTCACTCAAGTACAAGATCTGAGTACTTCTACTTTCACTCAAGTACAAGATCTGAGTACTTCTACTTTTACTCAAGTACAAGATCTGAGTACTTCTACTTTTACTCAAGTACACGATCTGAGTACTTCTACTTTTTCTCAAGTACACGATCTGAGTCCTTCTACTTTTACTCAAGTACAAGATCTGAGTACTTCTACTTTTACTCAAGTACACGATCTGAGTACTTCTACTTTTCCTCAAGTTCACGATCTGAGTACTTCTACTTTTACTCAAGTACACGATCTGAGTACTTCTACTTTTACTCAAGTACACGATCTGAGTACTTCTACTTTTCCTCAAGTTCACGATCTGAGTACTTCTACTTTTACTCAAGTACACGATCTGAGTACTTCTACTTTTCCTCAAGTTCACGATCTGAGTACTTCTACTTTTACTCAAGTACACGATCTGAGTACTTCTACTTTTCCTCAAGTACACGATCTGAGTACTTCTACTTTCACTCAAGTACACGATCTGAGTACTTCTAGTGTTATATGTCAGATAGTGTGTCCCTTTGTTAGTTCTGTATTCTGAGACGATTGTATAATTGTGTATTTTCTACTCTACAACGAAACATGTCCCGCTTTGTGATTAATACAGAACATCTCGTGTTATCGGCCATCGAGCACGTCCACAGTGAGGTCATCAGGGGTATCTAACAGACGCTGGTCGTGCAAGAGCAGCCACAGGGTGACACAGGAGAGGTTAAAGGGGACCACACACAGAGTGAACAGCTGACTGCGTACCTTGTGCTTTAGCTGCCTCAATGGTAGCTACGTTAAAGAGAATTAAAGGAGGAGAAGAGGCAGTCATCAACAACAACAACAACAACAATAACAACAACAGTGATGTAAAACCCCCCGGAAACAAACAGAGTGGAACCAGAAAGATGTCAGTGAGGAGCTCTAAGACGGAGCCGGGGTCAAGGGTCATCAGGCTCACGGGCGTGCAGAGGAGGGTGTGGGGCTGAGGGGGGAAGGGGCACTTCGTGGACTGGAGACCATTTACAAACCCTTTAAAGCCTGGATTTCATCCCTTCAGCTCATAGCGATTCAAAGCGTTTTAGTTTTTAGCTTTTAAAGGTCACCTATTATGCAAAATCCACTTTCATGCATCAACATGTGGAAAGAGACCCGAACCTGAACAGAGGACTCTTTAAAGTAGAGACACTACATACTGATATACACCTGAACATCAGCAGGAGAGGACTCTTTAAAGTAGAGACACTACATACTGATATACACCTGAACATCAGCAGGAGAGGACTCTTTAAAGTAGAGACACTACATACTGATATACACCTGAACATCAGCAGAAGAGGACTCTTTAAAGTAGAGACACTACATACTGATATACACCTGAACATCAGCAGGATAGGACTCTTTAAAGTAGAGACACTACATACTGATATACACCTGAACACCAGCAGGAGAGGACTCTTTAAAGTAGAGACACTGCATACTGATATACACCTGAACATCAGCAGGAGAGGACTCTTTAAAGTAGAGACACTACAGACTGATATACACCTGAACATCAGCAGGAGAGGACTCTTTAAAGTAGAGACACTACATACTGATATACACCTGAACACCAGCAGGAGAGGACTCTTTAAAGTAGAGACACTACATACTGATATACACCTGAACATCAGCAGGAGAGGACTCTTTAAAGTAGAGACACTACATACTGATATACACCTGAACACCAGCAGGAGAGGACTCTTTAAAGTAGAGACACTGCATACTGATATACACCTGAACATCAGCAGGAGAGGACTCTTTAAAGTAGAGACACTACATACTGATATACACCTGAACATCAGCAGGAGAGGACTCTTTAAAGTAGAGACACTACATACTGATATACACCTGAACATCAGCAGGAGAGGACTCTTTAAAGTAGAGACACTACATACTGATATACACCTGAACATCAGCAGGAGAGGACTCTTTAAAGTAGAGACACTACATACTGATATACACCTGATCATCAGCAGGAGAGGACTCTTTAAAGTAGAGACACTGCATACTGATATACACCTGAACATCAGCAGGAGAGGACTCTTTAAAGTAGAGACACTACAGACTGATATACACCTGAACATCAGCAGGAGAGGACTCTTTAAAGTAGAGACACTACATACTGATATACACCTGAACACCAGCAGGAGAGGACTCTTTAAAGTAGAGACACTACATACTGATATACACCTGAACATCAGCAGGATAGGACTCTTTAAAGTAGAGACACTACATACTGATATACACCTGAACACCAGCAGGAGAGGACTCTTTAAAGTAGAGACACTGCATACTGATATACACCTGAACATCAGCAGGAGAGGACTCTTTAAAGTAGAGACAATACATACTGATATACACCTGAACACCAGCAGGAGAGGACTCTTTAAAGTAGAGACACTACATACTGATATACACCTGAACACCAGCAGGAGAGGACTCTTTAAAGTAGAGACACTACATACTGATATACACCTGAACATCAGCAGGAGAGGACTCTTTAAAGTAGAGACACTACATACTGATATACACCTGAACATCAGCAGGAGAGGACTCTTTAAAGTAGAGACGCTACATACTGATATACACCTGGACATCAGCAGGAGAGGACTCTTTAAAGTAGAGACTACACACTGATATACACCTGAACATCAGCAGGAGAGGACTCTTTAAAGTAGAGACACTACATACTGATATACACCTGAACATCAGCAGGAGAGGACTCTTTAAAGTAGAGACACTACATACTGATATACACCTGAACATCAGCAGGAGAGGACTCTTTAAAGTAGAGACACTACATACTGATATACACCTGAACATCAGCAGGAGAGGACTCTTTAAAGTAGAGACACTACATACTGATATACACCTGAACACCAGCAGGAGAGGACTCTTTAAAGTAGAGACACTACATACTGATATACACCTGAACATCAGCAGGAGAGGACATTCTCCTAAAGGTCACCATCAGGTGGCTTTCTCCTTCATGGCTCTGCTACTTCTGTTAGCCTCGTGCGAAACATAGCCAGACTCCCAGCATGCACTCTGGTGGGCGAGGCTCTGATCTAAAGGTCTGGACATTGGGGGGGACATCCCTCTATTTCAGCCCTGTTACTAAAGTGCTGATTCTGGGTCCGTAGCTTAATACTCAGCTAAATGCTAAACTCCATATCCTGTTCCAAACCACATCAAGGATCCTCTCTGAAACAGGATGGAGCTCTAACTCTTTCTCTCTCTCAGGTTTACCAGCAGGTGACTTCCTCTTGACTTCCTGCTTCTTCACACACACTCTCTCCAGCACAGGTTAGCTCTGAGTGTTAGCATGCTAATGTAAACACAGACCATATTACTTCCAGAACATTGTTTCTGACAGCAACGCTTCTGATTGGCCCTTGGGTGTAAAGCCCGCCCACATTTCAGATGTTACGTCATATCGGCAGTCAATCTGTATCCGCTCGTTGTTCCCCCGTCTTTAGAGATTTGGGTACGGAGCAAAAGAGAGAGGGTTTTATTGTCTGACACTTTGAGTCGCCTGACACCGGGGACACATATGTACGCATACACGACATCATGAAGTGCATTTTGCATGATAGGTCCCCTTTAAGTTTGCATTTTCAAACCGTTGCCCTGATCCTACGGCATCAGAATAAACTACTCACCCACCTTTGATATTAGCTTATAGTTAGGGCTGGCTCAGGCTTACCTTGAACAAATAAAAAGGTTTGCACACGTTTGAAAACACATGCTGGGGGGCGGCGGTGCTGAATGGTAGATAGGAGGGGGAGGATGGAGGCAACGGAGAATCAAACCCACTCACCAGTCTGTAGGGTCTGCTTCCCCCCCGACAACACCCCCACAGGAAGGGTCCCAGTCGGGGTGAGGCCTTTCAGCGTCAACACGTTCTCACTCTCCTCCCTGAACACACACACAGCACACACACTTTACATTTCAGCAGCACACACACACACACCTGAGAGGCAGCACCACACTTTGGAGAAGCTGGGATGGACATTTTGAAATTGAAAACATCTTAAAGACTTAAATAAAACAAATGTTTTTTCCACTGTGTTTATATGCATGTACAAATACTGTAATACTGTAATACTGTAATACTGTAATACTGTAATACTGTAATACATCCAAATATCCGATGTGTCCTCTACATTGCACAGATTAAGTGGAAATGCAGTGCGATCTTGAAATGATGCTTATTATTATTATCAATAAAGACTCTGCATTGTGCATCAAAGTCCTTGAGGTGTGGCTTACATTGAAAGGTGATATATTATGGTATCTATTCATGAATTATTATATTTAGAATCATCTCCAGTTCAAGGGTAAATGTCCAGGTCTTCTTCTCTCTGCACTGTACATTTTACATTTAATTTAATATAATATTGAATCATCCATCCTACCTACCTACTGTCCTACCTACCGTCCTACCTACCTACCTACCTACCTTCCTTCCGTCCTACCTACCTACCTACCTACCGTCCTACCTACCGTCCTACCTACCTACCTACCTACCGTCCTTCCTTCCTTCCTTCCTTCCTTCCTTCCTTCCTTCCTTCCTTCCTACCTACCTACCTACCTACCTTCCTTCCTTCCTTCCTTCTTACTGTCCTACCTACCTACCGTCCTACCTACCGTCCTACCTACCTACCTACCGTCCTACCTACCGTCCTACCTACTGTCCTACCTACCTACCTACCTACCTTCCTTCCGTCCTACCTACCTACTGTCCTACCTACCTACCTACCTACCGTCCTTCCTTCCTTCCTTCCTTCCTTCCTACCTACCTACCTACCTTCCTTTCTTCCTACTGTCCTACCTACCTACCGTCCTACCTACCTACCTACCTACCTACCTACCTACCTACCTACCTACCTTCCGTCCGTCCGTCCTACCTATCGTCCTACCTACCTTCCTTCCGTCCTACCTACCTACCGTCCTACCTACTGTCCTACCTACCATCCTACCTACCTTCCTTCCTTTCTTCCTTCCTACCGTCCTACCTACCTACCTACCTACCTACCTACCTACCTACCTACCTACCTACCTACCTACCTACCTACCTACCTACCTACCTACCTACCTACCTACCTACCTACCTACCTACCTACCTACCTACCTACCTACCTACCTACCTACCTTGGTGAGAGCCGTTCTTTTTATCGTTGGTTCACTGCCTGCCATAAATCCACTTGCCTTTGCGGGAACTTGCTTTCCTGAATGCACATGTGCCGTATAGATGACGGCATAACGCGTGCTGCTTGAGAAGTAGTTTGGCTGGCTGAGAGATGAAGCAAGTCATACATTGTTCTGTGAGTAAAATTGCAATAATATTTTCTGATAATGCAGGGCTGATATCTCCTTTTCCTTCAAAGACATATTAAAATAATCATGATGTGGGGAATGTGAGAGTACTACCAAGTCTACCACTAGGTAGGGTGTGTATAAAGGGCATGAGGCTGCATCTCTCTGCAGGTCGATGTGTTACCTTAGCACGGAGAAGACTCGAGCCATCTTGCCCACGGCGCGGATCTTATTCCTGATCACCTCCTTACGCATCGCTGACGTCCCGCCTGGAGCACAGAGAATGAAACGGTGAAATACTCTGCTGCGTACTTTACGAGTTAATGGACGTACCTAAAATATATATCAAATATAATATATTGAAGTTTATCTTGATGTGTGTACATGTGTCTGTTGACTGTGTATATATAGGATATACATATTTTATACGTATCTGTACTTTGTATTATTGTGTTTTGTATTCGGGATTGTGGGAAACGGTATTTCGATCTCTCCGTCTGTACACACAAACTGAAAGATCGACATTAAAGTTGACTTTGAATATATATTGTAGAATACATTTTGTATGTATTTATTTTGTATTACTGCCGATTTGTATTCCATATTTCATTCCATTTCTATACTGTGATATTTTACTATATTTCTTACACATTTGAATATTTTTCTAGTTCTCTATCTGTGTTTTTAATTATTTTTTAACTTGTCTGCACTCGTACGTGTAAACGATAAACCTGACTCTGATTTGAACTGATGCATGAAAAGTGCTTTGCAAATGAAGCTTGTTATTATTAAAGAGTTTTATTCTATGTTATTACTGCACATTTAATTATCTTTACATAAGTATTTTAATTCTGATTAATTTTACATCACATGTCACGTGTTAGACGCTTTTATCCAAAGCGACTCGCATACTCAACGCTGAGGGCAATCCCCACAGGAGCACTTTGGGGTGAAGCGTCTCAGGGACACAACGACATGCTGAGGGTTTGAACCTGATCCCAACGCACAATCCACTGCGCCACACGCCTTTTTATTGCACATTTTTACTATAACAACGTTTGTACCTTCATAGAGGTCGTCTCCCTCCGACATGAGCTCATCATCAGAGCAGATGTTCAGGACGTTCACCAGCATCTCCGTCACTGGGGGCGAAACAACACATGTTTCAGGAAGCTGACCAAGATATAGCGATTCTCATTTAGGAAAGGTCTGAATACCCCCCCCCCGAAAGATACGCCGCTCCCTCAGCCACATGCGATATTCAGAGGTGCATGTTTGTAAAAAGAAAAAACACAAATGAAATATTATAATAGTAAGAATCAAATAGTGAACGTTTCCGAATATCCTCCCTAACGGTTTGACTCCCTGAGGTTAACATGCCGCTTTAAGCCCAAACTCGTCCAGGCACTACGGCCCGTCCACACGGCAGCGTCGCGACGGAGTGCCCATTCACTTTGAGTGGGGTGACGTCACGCTTTGCCTCCGTTGCTCGCTTCGAAAGTTGAGCAAAGTTCAACTTCTCAAGCGTCGACGGAAGCTCTAGCCAATCAAATCAAAGCCAGTACAAGCTCTAGCCAATCAAATCAAAGCCAGTACAAGCTCTAGCCAATCAAATCAAAGCCAGTACAAGCTCTAGCCAATCAAATCAAAGCCAGTACAAGCGCTAGCCAATCGAACCGCGTGCTTGTGTGTCCGGGGCGGGAGATTCATGCGATTGGTTGTTGGTCGCACGCCAGACACGCCTCAAGCAAGCTTCAACGCACGCTGCCGTGTGGACGCGCCGCTAGAGTCTGAAGCTGGAGATTCCTCACAAATCCACAGGTGGAACATCATGCTTGTGATTGGTTGAAAACTGACCGAAATGTATGCAACTAACTAACAGTATATTTACGTCTGAATATCCTCCCAAAAAATACACTTTGCCCACCTCTTTTCCCCCTCTGTCTGAAATCAGAGCCCAGTCTGCTCTGATTGGTTAGCTTGCCGTCTCTGTTGGGATTGGTCAACCGCTTAGACATGTCCCGCCCCTTAGCCTATCACGTACAAAGTGTTGGAGCGCTAGCCAATAGAAGCAGGAGTGA
>CM070487.1:45762072-45799572 GCA_036324585.1 Champsocephalus esox
TTCATCGCCGGATGTCGCAAAGCGGTCACCCTGGAGGTGATCCTAACGATGTCGCTCACCACTGTCTGTCAGTCTGCGTGAGGTATGGACCACTGCTTCCACTGGAGTTGGAAAGATTTCTAAAATAACATATTTAGAACTCACTCCCGTCTCAACCTGCCGGCGGCGGCACCGGCAACATCTTGCAAGAAACAGCGTCCGAGGCTTCTTAACATTTAACAACCTGTGAATGTGTCCCACCCACTTAACGGGAAGACACTCAGCTCACCGACGATATGAACCATGTTTACAAAAGCAAAACACAAGTTTAACGCCGAGCCTCTGAATTAGCACTAAACTCATGGTAGCCATATGTTATACTTCATCGGATCTGCACGAACAATCTGAAAGCTGAGATTCCACAGATTCCAATGGTGTAAGTGTCATCACTGTGCGACGGCAGTGAAAGCGAAACCACACAACTTCCCTTTCCTGAGCCAAAACGGCAATACGTCTTACCTGAAGCAGTGGAGAGCGTGAGACCTACGGTTCCTTGGAGTCAACATCTCCAATAAATGAACATGGACCTCAAACCTGGTGAAAAGGCTCAGCAGAGACGGCTTCTCCTGAGGAAACTGGGACAGGCCAGGCTTCCACAAACACTGCTGGTAAACTTCTATCGGTCGACCATTGAAAGCACCCCGTGCAGCTGCATAACTGTGTGGTGCACCAGCTGCACGGCCGCAGAGCGGAAGGACCTGCTCAGCGCATCGTTGGGACTGAGCTGCCCAACCTTCACAACATCTACAAAAGTCGACTGCAGAAGAAAGCCAGCGGTATCGTCAGAGACATCCCCGTCCAACCACAACACGCACTATAACATGCACACATACAGACACACTACTTCCCATCAAACACTGCTGCCTCAAATACCATGTTATTTATTTTTATTAAGTATCAACTGATATTTTTTAGTAACTATTTATATTTAAACATTGTAGCTTTATATATTTTAACATTCTGGTAAAGTGCATATGATGACCCTGATTATTATTGCGACTATCTCTGCTTTATCACTGTGTTTATGGATGTGTTCTTATTTCTGTTGTGTATTGCATTGAGAGATGCCAACTGAATTTCGGTGCACTGATGTGTGATGACAATAAAGATATATTCTATTATTCTATTCTATTCTGGGCGACAGCCTCCTTCCCTCAGCCAGGACACTGAACACGGGGTCACGGAGGGGTCTTCCAGCAGGACAATGACCCTGAACATGCGGCCAAGGCAACCCAGGAGGGGCTAAAGGAGAAGCACGTTTAGGTGAGGGAGGGGCCCAGCCAGTCTCCGGACCTTAATCCCATAGAAGATCTGTGGAGGGAGCTGAAGCTTCCGGAGGCCAAGCATCAGCATCAACACCTGAAGGACTCGGAGAGGATCTTCAGAGAGGAGGGGACCAACATCCTTCCTGAGATGTGCCCGTAAAACTCCGAAAAATGTTGTGAAGCCAAAGCAGAAGAAGAAGAAGTGACGTCAGCGGCGTCATTTGCCTAATCCTCCCTCGGGTACTTCTGAACGCGATCTACTAGGACAGTTCGAGGGGCTAAAGGCCCTGACACACCAACCCGATTTTGGGAGTCAGAGGCCGTCAGAGGCTGTCGGGCATTCGCGGCGCCGTAGTCAGGTTGGTGTGTCCCGCACCGTCGACCGTGACACGCCTTATTTGGACTGCCAGACCCGATGCATGGTCGACTCAACACGTTGAATCGGCCATGCATCGGGTCTGGCAGTCGGACCAAATAATCACTCTGATTGGCTGTTCAGCTAGCGAATCAGTGCATGAGAAGCGAAGCGGAAGTGAGGGACGTAAACAAACGATTTCAAGAAGGCACACACAGACTGCTATTCATTTCCATCTCATCATGGCGATCTGGAATGATGCAAACGAAGACATGCTGATCACCTTGATCCAGGAGAGGCCAGCTCTGTGTGATATTACGGAGAAAAGATACTCTTCTTCTTCTTCTCTGTCTTCCGGTTGTTGCTCTTTGAATGACGAATACACACTACCGCCGCCTGCTGGTAAGGAGAGTTATTGCCACTCACGCACTGAAGTCGGTGCGGTGTGTTCCCGTGCGACACATGGCCAACACGCAGGAGAACGCGGCCAGGCAACAGCCGACTTCAGCGTCGGCTGGTCCTCTGGTGACTGCTCGGCGTGTCAGGGCCTTAAGGGTTCGGGGGGGAACAAGTACCGGATAAGTACTTGGTGTGGAAAGCAGCTTATGATTCGTTAGCAGTTCCACGAAAGGCATTTCCCTTTTAACAAGAGATTCTCACATTTAAAAGATAACGTAAAAGGAAATTAAAATACACCATATTTTTGCAAACGTGTTTTAGAATTGTCGGTACGTTTTACATCTTATCCGTCTGTGCTGAACAGAATAAGAACAATATAGAATCAATACCATTTGAATGAAGCTTTAACCTGTAGCAGAGTGTCTTCCCATCGGAATATTCCACCACCGATACTACGAACGTTTCTTGCCAACATTCATGTGTTGAAAAACACAAAGTACAAATGTGTGGGATTTAAATGTAACGTGTTATATTACAAAGGCATCAACACCACCAGAGATGTGGCACTGATGTCAGGCTGTATGTCGTGGTGCCTCGACTCGGCGCCTCTGTGGTCCATTGTCAGGGCCGAACGCAAGTCCTCATCAACGGCAAGATGACATGGACAGAGGCCGGCGGCGACCCAGCAGCGTGTTGAGCGTGTTGAAGCTGAAGGGTATTGGATCGGCCTTTCCAGAGACTCCTGGAAGCGGTCCGATGGAAGCGGTCCGATGGAAGCGGTCCGATGGAAGCGGTCCGATGGAAGCGGTCCGATGGAAGCGGTCCGATGGAAGCGGTCCGATGGAAGCGGTCCGATGGAAGCGGCTCCTGCTTCAAGTACTGGAAAGAAAATGACCTCCGAGCTTTGAAGGTTTGTGTGACTGCAGCTTTCGACAGCTCTGGAACACGGGAGGACTTGGACTGTGGAGCGAAGAAGCCACTCACTTGCTACGGACGAGAGTAAAATGCGCAGCTACGTGAAAGCAAGTGATGATATTGACAGCATGCACGTTGTGACCGATGAAGTTTGTGTCCGTTTCAATGCGAGTGATAAAGGTGAGGGTGCAGACAATTCTATATCCATTATGCATTCAATACTTTGGCCACAAATAGAGAGAGAGAGGCAGGGGGGTGAGAGAGAGGGGGGAGAGAGAGGGAGAGAGAGGGGGAGAGAGAGAGGGGGGAGAGAGGGGGGTGAGAGAGAGGGGGAGAGAGAGAGGGGGGAGAGAGGGAGAGAGAGAGAGGGGGAGAGAGAGGGGAGAGAGAGAGGGAGGAGAGAGGGAGAGAGAGGAGAGAGAGAGAGGGGAGAGAGAGAGGGGGGGAGAGAGAGAGAGGGGAGAGAGAGAGGGAGGGGAGGGAGAGAGAGATGGGAGGGAGAGAGAGGGTGGAGAGAGAGAGGGAGAGAGAGGGGGGGAGAGAGAGAGAGGAGAGGGAGAGGGGAGAAAGAGAGGGGAGAGAGAGAGGGTGGATAGAGAGAGAGGGAGAAAGAGGGAGAGAGAGAGGGAGAGAGAGGGGAGAGAGAGAGAGGAGAGAGAGAGGGGGGAGAGACAGAGGGAGAGAGAGAGGGAGGGGAGGGAGAGAGAGATGGGAGAGAGAGGGAGAGGAGAGGGGAGAAAGAGGGGGAGAGAGAGAGAGGGGAGAAAGAGAGGGGAGAGAGAGGGAGAGGGGAGAAAGAGAGGGGAGAGAGAGAGGGTGGATAGAGAGAGAGGGAGAAAGAGGGAGAGAGAGAGGGAGAGGGGAGAGAGAGAGGAGAGGGGAGAAAGAGAGGGAGAGAGAGGGAGGTGGGATAGAAAGAGGGAGAGAGAGAGAGGGGAGGGGGGGGGTGAGAGAGAGGGGGGGAGGGAGAGAGAGGGGGGGTGAGAGAGAGGGGGGGAGGGAGAGAGAGAGGGGAGAGACAGAGGGAGAGAGAGAGAGGGAGGGGGGGGTGAGAGAGGGGGGGTGAGAGAGAGGGGGGGAGGGAGAGAGAGAGGGGAGAGACGAGGAGAGAGAGAGAGCGAGGGGGGGTGAGAGAGGGGGGGGAGGAGAGAGAGGGAGAGAGAGAGAGAGAGAGGGAGAGAGGGAGAGAGAGAGAGAGGGGGGGGAGTGTCAAAGGACATCCTGTCGGAAGCCGTGAATGCAGAGCACTGTGAGCGCACGGCGTGGGGATGTCATACCGCTCCTCAACAGGAGAGGGCGCCACCACACAGCAACACATCAACAACACCTCCAGCATTACAACTCCACACCCTGTGAGTACCAGCAGAACAGACGCTCCTCACGAGGGCACAGCATCTGCGGATCCAGCAGAGCAATGGCCGACGGGCGAAACACAGACGATCGACTAAAGACATGAACTCACGGAAGTAGACGGTCCACTTCATTCATTCTCTTTCCCTTCTACTGATTTTAGTCGCGATACGCTGCCCTCTCTCGTCTCCTCTTCACAACCACACTTTCCGCGGCACACATACTTACCGCCAATCAGCTCTCTGAATTATGAGATGACGTTCAGGCGGGGTTGCCAGCACTTTGCCCCACTTGTGAGTATTTGTTTGCCGCACACATTGAACACAAAAAGACTGCGTAGTTTCTACGGCACCGAGCGATTTGCCGTAGAAACTACCTCGCTCAATATGCACCCTGTGGACACCAATCAGGACGCAGACTAACACAGCTAATCATACAGGATATTTAAATGGCTTTTAACATATATTTTAGCCCCCCCTACCGTCAGCCCCTGACGACGAGTCGCCACATGCCACCAAATGCATTAAGGCCCTGTCACACTGTCCCGAAATTGACACCCGATGGACACACGATAAAGGAAATGTTCAAATTCGGCTGTGATCGTAGCATCGGGCCGTTCGTGAGGGCGTCTGAAGCCATCGTGTGACCGCCGGTGGAGTTTCTCAGGCTCCGGCAGCAACTTCGTGAGCGGTGGCAAAATCTTTGGCATGCCAAACAATTGCCGGAGGACCTCGAGAAGGTTCATTTTGGTGTTGAATTCGTGTGTCCATTTTGCCCATCGTAAGGCCATCGTGAGGGCATCGTGTTATCATCGGTGCCATCGGGCATTCGCCCCGATCAGAGTGAGGGTGAATGCACCGATGATAACACGAAGATGACACGATTTGACACGATGCCCTCACGAGTGCCTTACGGAGTTGCCGCTCACGAAGTTGCTGCCGGAGCCTGAGAACCTCCACCGGCGGTCAGACGATGGCTCAGACGCCCTCACGAACGGCCCGATGCTACGATCACAGCCGAATTTGAACATTTCCTTTATCGTGTGTCTATCGGGTGTCAATTTCGGGACAGTGTGACGGGGCCTTTAGGAACATGTATACATACTGTTTCATAACCTGCGGCAAGCCTTTACACATTTCAGATTAATCATCTGTTTTTATTGGAATGATAATGGGTTTTTGTGTCTCAGGCGAAAAAGAAACGAAGGGCGCAGGGATTGGACGACAACGTCAAACTGGTCTGGAGGAAGCAGCCGGATGGACAAGGATTCCAGACGGAGAAGGAGAGGGAGGAGCTTACACGTCGAAGTGCTGTGTGTGATTTGTATCAGAGAAAAGTGTGTACTTTCCTCAAAGTCCTCTTGCGACAGAATTCAGTTGCAACAGTGATCTGAATAATCTATTATTACCATCATTTTGATAGAAGAGACACAGGAGAGGACTCTTTAAAGTAGAGACACTACATACTGATATACACCTGAACATCAGCAGGAGAGGACTCTTTAAAGTAGAGACACTACAGACTGATATACACCTGAACATCAGCAGGAGAGGACTCTTTAAAGTAGAGACGCTACATACTGATATACACCTGAACATCATCAGGAGAGGACTCTTTAAAGTAGAGACACTACATACTGATATACACCTGAACATCAGCAGGAGAGGACTCTTTAAAGTAGAGACACTACATACTGATATACACCTGAACATCAGCAGGAGAGGACTCTTTAAAGTAGAGACACTACACACTGATATACACCTGAACATCAGCAGGAGAGGACTCTTTAAAGTAGAGACACTACACACTGATATACACCTGAACATCAGCAGGAGAGGACTCTTTAAAGTAGAGACACTACATACTGATATACACCTGAACATCAGCAGGAGAGGACTCTTTAAAGTAGAGACGCTACATACTGATATACAACTGGACATCAGCAGGAGAGGACTCTTTAAAGTAGAGACACTACATCCTGATATACACCTGAACATCAGCAGGAGAGGACTCTTTAAAGTAGAGACACTACATACTGATATACACCTGAACATCAGCAGGAGAGGACTCTTTAAAGTAGAGACACTACATACTGATATACACCTGAACATCAGCAGGAGAGGACTCTTTAAAGTAGAGGCACTACATACTGATATACCTGAACATCAGCAGGAGAGGACTCTTTAAAGTAGAGACACTACATACTGATATACACCTGAACATCAGCAGGAGAGGACTCTTTAAAGTAGAGACACTACATACTGATATACACCTGAATATCAGCAGGAGAGGACTCTTTAAAGTAGAGACACTACATACTGATATACACCTGAACATCAGCAGGAGAGGACTCTTTAAAGTAGAGACACTACACACTGATATACACCTGAACATCAGCAGGAGAGGACTCTTTAAAGTAGAGACACTACACACTGATATACACCTGAACATCAGCAGGAGAGGACTCTTTAAAGTAGAGACACTACATACTGATATACACCTGAACATCAGCAGGAGAGGACTCTTTAAAGTAGAGACGCTACATACTGATATACAACTGGACATCAGCAGGAGAGGACTCTTTAAAGTAGAGACACTACATCCTGATATACACCTGAACATCAGCAGGAGAGGACTCTTTAAAGTAGAGACACTACATACTGATATACACCTGAACATCAGCAGGAGAGGACTCTTTAAAGTAGAGACACTACATACTGATATACACCTGGACATCAGCAGGAGAGGACTCTTTAAAGTAGAGACACTACATACTGATATACACCTGAACATCAGCAGGAGAGGACTCTTTAAAGTAGAGACACTACATACTGATATACACCTGAACATCAGCAGGAGAGGACTTTTTAAAGTAGAGACACTACACACTGATATACACCTGAACATCAGCAGGAGAGGACTCTTTAAAGTAGAGACACTACACACTGATATACACCTGAACATCAGCAGGAGAGGACTCTTTAAAGTAGAGACACTACATACTGATATACACCTGAACATCAGCAGGAGAGGACTCTTTAAAGTAGAGATGCTACATACTGATATACAACTGGACATCAGCAGGAGAGGACTCTTTAAAGTAGAGACACTACATCCTGATATACACCTGAACATCAGCAGGAGAGGACTCTTTAAAGTAGAGACACTACATACTGATATACACCTGAACATCAGCAGGAGAGGACTCTTTAAAGTAGAGACACTACATACTGATATACACCTGAACATCAGCAGGAGAGGACTCTTTAAAGTAGAGACACTACATACTGATATACACCTGAACATCAGCAGGAGAGGACTCTTTAAAGTAGAGACGCTACATACTGATATACAACTGGACATCAGCAGGAGAGGACTCTTTAAAGTAGAGACACTACATCCTGATATACACCTGAACATCAGCAGGAGAGGACTCTTTAAAGTAGAGACACTACATACTGATATACACCTGAACATCAGCAGGAGAGGACTCTTTAAAGTAGAGACACTACATACTGATATACACCTGAACATCAGCAGGAGAGGACTCTTTAAAGTAGAGGCACTACATACTGATATACCTGAACATCAGCAGGAGAGGACTCTTTAAAGTAGAGACACTACATACTGATATACACCTGAACATCAGCAGGAGAGGACTCTTTAAAGTAGAGACACTACATACTGATATACACCTGAACATCAGCAGGAGAGGACTCTTTAAAGTAGAGACACTACATACTGATATACACCTGAACATCAGCAGGAGAGGACTCTTTAAAGTAGAGACACTACACACTGATATACACCTGAACATCAGCAGGAGAGGACTCTTTAAAGTAGAGACACTACACACTGATATACACCTGAACATCAGCAGGAGAGGACTCTTTAAAGTAGAGACACTACATACTGATATACACCTGAACATCAGCAGGAGAGGACTCTTTAAAGTAGAGACACTACATACTGATATACAACTGGACATCAGCAGGAGAGGACTCTTTAAAGTAGAGACACTACATACTGATATACACCTGAACATCAGCAGGAGAGGACTCTTTAAAGTAGAGACACTACATACTGATATACAACTGGACATCAGCAGGAGAGGACTCTTTAAAGTAGAGACACTACATCCTGATATACACCTGAACATCAGCAGGAGAGGACTCTTTAAAGTAGAGACACTACATACTGATATACACCTGAACATCAGCAGGAGAGGACTCTTTAAAGTAGAGACACTACATACTGATATACACCTGAACATCAGCAGGAGAGGACTCTTTAAAGTAGAGACACTACATACTGATATACACCTGAACATCAGCAGGAGAGGACTCTTTAAAGTAGAGACACTACATACTGATATACACCTGAACATCAGCAGGAGAGGACTCTTTAAAGTAGAGACGCTACATACTGATATACAACTGGACATCAGCAGGAGAGGACTCTTTAAAGTAGAGACACTACATCCTGATATACACCTGAACATCAGCAGGAGAGGACTCTTTAAAGTAGAGACACTACATACTGATATACACCTGAACATCAGCAGGAGAGGACTCTTTAAAGTAGAGACACTACATACTGATATACACCTGAACATCAGCAGGAGAGGACTCTTTAAAGTAGAGGCACTACATACTGATATAACCTGAACATCAGCAGGAGAGGACTCTTTAAAGTAGAGACACTACATACTGATATACACCTGAACATCAGCAGGAGAGGACTCTTTAAAGTAGAGACACTACATACTGATATACACCTGAACATCAGCAGGAGAGGACTCTTTAAAGTAGAGACACTACATACTGATATACACCTGAACATCAGCAGGAGAGGACTCTTTAAAGTAGAGACACTACACACTGATATACACCTGAACATCAGCAGGAGAGGACTCTTTAAAGTAGAGACACTACACACTGATATACACCTGAACATCAGCAGGAGAGGACTCTTTAAAGTAGAGACACTACATACTGATATACACCTGAACATCAGCAGGAGAGGACTCTTTAAAGTAGAGACGCTACATACTGATATACAACTGGACATCAGCAGGAGAGGACTCTTTAAAGTAGAGACACTACATCCTGATATACACCTGAACATCAGCAGGAGAGGACTCTTTAAAGTAGAGACACTACATACTGATATACACCTGGACATCAGCAGGAGAGGACTCTTTAAAGTAGAGACACTACATCCTGATATACACCTGAACATCAGCAGGAGAGGACTCTTTAAAGTAGAGACACTACATACTGATATACACCTGAACATCAGCAGGAGAGGACTCTTTAAAGTAGAGACACTACATACTGATATACACCTGAACATCAGCAGGAGAGGACTCTTTAAAGTAGAGACACTACATACTGATATACACTTTAAGCTAATAAACTAATACAACTCCGCTTAAATCAAAGACTGCCTATTTCTTCCCTTTAAAATGCTCCACATTTAAAAGGGAAGGCCACTGAGCTCAGTCAGACACGCAGGACAGATATAGGAACATGGATATCATGATGTGGTTACCGTGGCAACATAAAGAGTCACCATAGCATCTCTAAGTAGCGTGCTACCTTGACAGACCAGTGGAAGTGGAGAATCAGTGCATCCATTTCACTCCCTAAGCTTTCTCTCTATCTGTCCATAGACAAAATCACACACACACGCACACACACACACACACACCCCCACACAGAGACACACACAGAAACAAACAGACAATCACACGCCCACCCACCCACAAACCAATCTCACACACACACACACACACACACACACACACACACACACACACACACACACACACACACACACACACACACACACACACACACACACACACACCACACACACACACACACACACACACACACACACACACACACACACACACACACACACACACACACACACACACACACACACACACACACACACACACACACACACACACACACACACACACACACACACACACACACACACACACACACACACACACACACACACACACACACACACACACACACACAAACTCAGAAGCAGGTGATCGATGGGATGCGTGCGATGAACAAAAGGTGGAAATGAAGACGTGGCAGCGTAGGAGGACGTCACGGCGTCTTCAGAAGCGAGCACTTACATTCCTGTTTGAAGGTGAAGTACTCGGTGAGGTGTCGGCACTCGTGGTTCCCCCGCAGGAGGAAGAGCGTGGTGGGGTGGTTGATCTTCAGAGACCAGAGGTAGAGCACACACTGCGGACAGGAGAGAGAGAGAGGAGTCAGGATGCAGGAGAGAGAGGAGTCAGGATGCAGGAGAGAGAGAGAGAGGAGTCAGGATGCAGGAGAGAGAGAGAGAGGAGTCAGGATGCAGGAGAGAGAGAGAGAGGAGTCAGGATGCAGGAGAGAGAGGAGTCAGGATGCAGGAGAGAGAGAGAGGAGTCAGGATGCAGGAGAGAGAGGAGTCAGGATGCAGGAGAGAGAGAGAGGAGTCAGGATGCAAGGAGAGAGAGAGAGAGAGGAGTCAGGATGCAGGAGAGAGAGGAGTCAGGATGCAGGAGAGAGAGAGAGGAGTCAGGATGCAGGAGAGAGAGGAGTCAGGATGCAGGAGAGAGAGAGAGGAGTCAGGATGCAGGAGAGAGAGGAGTCAGGATGCAGGAGAGAGAGAGAGGAGTCAGGATGCAAGGAGAGAGAGAGAGAGAGGAGTCAGGATGCAGGAGAGAGAGAGGAGTCAGGATGCAGGAGAGATAGAGAGGAGTCAGGATGCAGGAGAGAGAGAGGAGTCAGGATGCAGGAGAGAGAGAGAGGAGTCAGGATGCAAGAGAGAGAGGAGTCAGGATGCAGGAGAGAGAGGAGTCAGGATGCAGGAGAGAGAGAGAGGAGTCAGGATGCAGGAGAGAGAGAGGAGTCAGGATGCAGGAGAGAGAGAGGAGTCAGGATGCAGGAGAGAGAGAGGAGTCAGGATGCAGGAGAGAGAGAGGAGTCAGGATGCAGGAGAGAGAGAGGAGTCAGGATGCAAGGAGAGAGAGAGGAGTCAGGATGCAGGAGAGAGAGAGAGGAGTCAGGATGCAGGAGAGATAGAGGAGTCAGGATGCAAGGAGAGAGAGAGGAGTCAGGATGCAGGAGAGAGAGGAGTCAGGATGCAGGAGAGAGAGGAGTCAGGATGCAGGAGAGAGAGGAGTCAGGATGCAGGAGAGAGAGAGGAGTCAGGATGCAGGAGAGAGAGGAGTCAGGATGCAGGAGAGAGAGGAGTCAGGATGCAAGGCTTCTGTTGCCATGTGCACAGAGCCACAGTTATGAGGACCCGAGGTCACGGGCTCCTCCAACGGAGCTACCCAATAACACAGAGTACAGTGCAAGTCAACACAAATACAACTGTAGCAGAGCAGAATAGTCGATCTACATGTCTGGGGATGAGGCACGGACCTTCGACGTCTGGAAGAACGGTGAGAGCTCTGAGAGGCACATTGTGCCAGGTGTGTTCAAAGCGCTCAGTAACTGGTGTTCAGGACTGCAGGGACCTGAAGATAGATCACCACACGTCTCTTTCCTTTATTTTAAATATATAACCCAATGACATTTGGCAAATGGAATTTGTTTAATTTAATTTAATATGTTTAATGAAAATAATATTGTAGTATTAGTATTATTATAATTAATTCATGTATCACTCACACATTTTACACCACAGCACTATTTGATACCTGTCATGTGGACTCCAAACATTACAAAAAAAGTATATATATATACACCCGTATAAAAAGAAAACATAAATATATAAATAATAATAACAATGAATGAATTAAAGATGTGTTTTATATATCAGTCATAAACTGAGCAGGCATGCACCACATCACTGTTTGATTGGTGTAGGAGTTTAAAAAGGACAAATTAAACAAGAGACCAACAACAACAAAACACGCGAGTGACAAAATGTGTAAGACACGGGTTAATAAGGGACTCTTAACACGTAGTATTAACCATCGTGTGTGTGTGTGTGTGTGTGTGTGTGTGGCCTAGCATTACTATCCTTGTGGGGACCTACATATGTTTACACAGTCACATGTGGGGACTCGCCTCCCTTATGGGGACAAATTGGAGGTCCCCATAAGGGGGGTCATTAACTTTAAGTGTAAGACTTGGTTAGAGTTAAGGTTAGGATAAGTCTCCAGGAAATGCATATAAGTCAATGTAATGTCCCCTGAAGTGATGTATTCATGGTGTGTATGTGTGTGTGTGTGTGTGTGTGTGTGTGTGTGTGTGTGTGTGTGTGTGTGTGTTTTCCTCTGGTAGTATAAGTCTCTAAATTACCAAGAATAGCAACAAACTATGGTTAGTTAATTAATCACATACTGTATTTCAGGATAACAACCAAAAACTCATTCAGAAAACCATTGACTTCCAGACGAGGGGAAAACTGCTAAAATGCTGATTCATCTTCCAGGTTTTGGGACTAATTTTCAGGCAGAATAAGCGAAGAAGGGTGTCAGCCATTCGACATGTCCAGTGGTGAGAGGATGAGTGAACAGTTTGTAATGTTCACATGGAGGACGTGGCTAAAGGCTAACGCGGTTTTAATGAGAAGCTCTGTGCTGCGTGTTCAGTCTGGAGTGGGCGACGCAGACAAAGGACATGGCATAAAGACATAGCAAGTGACTACCTTCACCTCAGACACACACACACACACACACACACACACACACACACACACACACACACCAGGCCTCTTTGATCCATGAGTGTGTGTGTGAGTGTGTGTGTGTGTGTGTGTGTGTGTGTGTGTGAGAGAGATTGGTTTGTGGGTGGGTGGGCGTGTGATTGTCTGTTTGTTTCTGTGTGTGTCTCTGTGTGGGGGTTTGTGTGGGGGGGTGTGTGTGGGGGGGGTGTGTGTGTGTGTGTGTGTGTGATTTTGTCTATGGACAGATAGAGAGAAAGCTTAGGGAGTGAAATGGATGCACTGATTCTCCACTTCCACTGGTCTGTCAAGGTAGCACGCTACTTAGAGATGCTATGGTGACTCTTTATGTTGCCACGGTAACCACATCATGATATCCATGTTCCTATATCTGTCCTGCGTGTCTGACTGAGCTCAGTGGCCTTCCCTTTTAAATGTGGAGCATTTTAAAGGGAAGAAATAGGCAGTCTTTGATTTAAGCGGAGTTGTATTAGTTTATTAGCTTAAAGTGTATATCAGTATGTAGTGTCTCTACTTTAAAGAGTCCTCTCCTGCTGATGTTCAGGTGTATATCAGTATGTAGTGTCTCTACTTTAAAGAGTCCTCTCCTGCTGATGTTCAGGTGTATATCAGTATGTAGTGTCTCTACTTTAAAGAGTCCTCTCCTGCTGATGTTCAGGTGTATATCAGTATGTAGTGTCTCTACTTTAAAGAGTCCTCTCCTGCTGATGTTCAGGTGTATATCAGTATGTAGTGTCTCTACTTTAAAGAGTCCTCTCCTGCTGATGTTCAGGTGGATATCAGTATGTAGAGTCTCTACTTTAAAGAGTCCTCTCCTGCTGATGTTCAGGTGTATATCAGTATGTAGTGTCTCTACTTTAAAGAGTCCTCTCCTGCTGATGTTCAGGTGTATATCAGTATGTAGTGTCTCTACTTTAAAGAGTCCTCTCCTGCTGATGTTCAGGTGTATATCAGTATGTAGTGTCTCTACTTTAAAGAGTCCTCTCCTGCTGATGCTCAGGTGTATATCAGTATGCAGTGTCTCTACTTTAAAGAGTCCTCTCCTGCTGATGCTCAGGTGTATATCAGTATGTAGTGTCTCTACTTTAAAGAGTCCTCTCCTGCTGATGCTCAGGTGTATATCAGTATGCAGTGTCTCTACTTTAAAGAGTCCTCTCCTGCTGATGTTCAGGTGTATATCAATATGTAGTGTCTCTACTTTAAAGAGTCCTCTCCTGCTGATGTTCAGGTGTATATCAGTATGTAATGTCTCTACTTTAAAGAGTCCTCTCCTGCTGATGTTCAGGTGTATATCAGTATGTAGTGTCTCTACTTTAAAGAGTCCTCTCCTGCTGATGTTCAGGTGTATATCAGTATGTAATGTCTCTACTTTAAAGAGTCCTCTCCTGCTGATGTTCAGGTGTATATCAGTATGTAGTGTCTCTACTTTAAAGAGTCCTCTCCTGCTGATGTTCAGGTGTATATCAGTATGTAGTGTCTCTACTTTAAAGAGTCCTCTCCTGCTGATGTTCAGGTGTATATCAGTATGTAGTGTCTCTACTTTAAAGAGTCCTCTCCTGCTGATGTTCAGGTGTATATCAGTATGTAGTGTCTCTACTTTAAAGAGTCCTCTCCTGCTGATGTTCAGGTGTATATTGTAGCGTTATCCAGACTACCTACATTGTAGACCATATTGATAGAGCCACATCACGCGGTCCTCAAAACCAAACATCATTTATTCTCTTTCAGTCCGACTCTTTCAACTGTGACATTTCAGCAACCTCTGTACTACCCAGTGTCCATCAAAGCCCCTCGGAGGGGTCCAAATGTTAGCATACCGCCGTGTGAAGCCCACTCCAAACACACCAGCCTTATATTCCTGAAGGTATTGTGACTTTTCAGAAGCATTTTCTCCGAAAGTTACAAACAAATAGTTAAATCTCTTTGTCATGGGAGTAAACTTCGTTGGCATTACGATCAAACACAAAATGAAGGAAATGTGATGCAGACATCCTGGCCGTTTCTCAATGTCGAGTAAACCTGCTGCAGAGCCACTATTTCAAGTACAGAAGGACTGTTTAAATGCATGTTAAAGGCCCAGCATTCGGCGCCACTCGATGAATAGTGGCTCTGCAGCATGTATACTCGACATTGAGAAACAGCCACAGTCTTTTGTTATCTCCTTTAGGATACGATACACCGTCAACCAGTGTCAGTGCAGTCCTGATGAACCCTTCCTTTCCTTAACAATTATGGCCAATGTCCCTGCGGTTAAGGAAAAGTGGTCAGGGAGAGACATAGGGCCTGATTTTCTTAACTACAGTATTTCACCACAGCCATTGATCTCGATTGGTTGAGATTAGGATGGGTTGTCGTATGCTTGGGTAAGCCACTGTTGGCTGTTGTTCAAATGGATATTGTTAGGATGGGTCGTTGAGCAGCAAGTCTTGCTCAAATTAAGTTCACACACATCTTTGGTAACCATCTACATACAACCCTCAGTCAACAGAAGATTATTCAACATGTGAGAAGTAGAAAGTACAGGTATTTGTGTTCAACATGTAAGAAGTAGAAAGTACAGGTATTTGAGTTCAACATGTAAGAAGTAGAAAGTACAGGTATTTTAGTTCAACATGTAAGAAGTAGAAAGTACAGGTATTTGAGTTCAATATGTAAGAAGTAGAAAGTACAGGTATTTGAGTTCAACATGTGAGAAGTAGAAAGTACAGGTATTTGGGTTCAACATGTAAGAAGTAGAAAGTACAGGTATTTGAGTTCAACATGTAAGAAGTAGAAAGTACAGGTATTTGAGTTCAACATGTAAGAAGTAGAAAGTACAGGTATTTGAGTTCAACATGTAAGAAGTAGAAAGTACAGGTATTTGAGTTCAACATGTAAGAAGTAGAAAGTACAGGTATTTGAGTTCAACATGTGAGAAGTAGAAAGTACAGGTATTTGAGTTCAACATGAGAGAAGTAGAAAGTACAGGTATTTGAGTTCAACATGAGAGAAGTAGAAACGTACAGGTATTTGAGATCAACATGAGAGAAGTAGAAAGTACAGGTATTTGAGTTCAACATGAGAGAAGTAGAACGTACAGGTATTTGAGTTCAACATGTAAGAAGTAGAAAGTACAGGTATTTGAGTTCAACATGTAAGAAGTAGAAAGTACAGGTATTTGTGTTCAACATGTGAGAAGTAGAAAGTACAGGTATTCGAGTTCAACATGTAAGAAGTAGAAAGTACAGGTATTTGAGTTCAACATGTAAGAAGTAGAAAGTACAGGTATTTGTGTTCAACATGTGAGAAGTAGAAAGTACAGGTATTTGAGTTCAACATGTAAGAAGTAGAAAGTACAGGTATTTGAGTTCAACATGTAAGAAGTAGAAAGTACAGGTATTTGTAGTTCAACATGTAAGAAGTAGAAAGTACAGGTATTTGAGTTCAATATGTAAGAAGTAGAAAGTACAGGTATTTGAGTTCAACATGTGAGAAGTAGAAAGTACAGGTATTTGGGTTCAACATGTAAGAAGTAGAAAGTACAGGTATTTGAGTTCAACATGTAAGAAGTAGAAAGTACAGGTATTTGAGTTCAACATGTAAGAAGTAGAAAGTACAGGTATTTGAGTTCAACATGTAAGAAGTAGAAAGTACAGGTATTTGAGTTCAACATGTAAGAAGTAGAAAGTACAGGTATTTGAGTTCAACATGTGAGAAGTAGAAAGTACAGGTATTTGAGTTCAACATGAGAGAAGTAGAAAGTACAGGTATTTGAGTTCAACATGAGAGAAGTAGAAACGTACAGGTATTTGAGTTCAACATGAGAGAAGTAGAAAGTACAGGTATTTGTGTTCAACATGTGAGAAGTAGAAAGTACAGGTATTTGAGTTCAACATGTAAGAAGTAGAAAGTACAGGTATTTGTGTTCAACATGTAAGAAGTAGAAAGTACAGGTATTTGAGTTCAACATGTAAGAAGTAGAAAGTACAGGTATTTGAGTTCAACATGTAAGAAGTAGAAAGTACAGGTATTTGAGTTCAACATGTAAGAAGTAGAAAGTACAGGTATTTGAGTTCAACATGTAAGAAGTAGAAAGTACAGGTATTTGAGTTCAACATGTAAGAAGTAGAAAGTACAGGTATTTGAGTTCAACATGTAAGAAGTAGAAAGTACAGGTATTTGAGTTCAACATGTGAGAAGTAGAAAGTACAGGTATTTGAGTTCAACATGTAAGAAGTAGAAAGTACAGGTATTTGTGTTCAACATGTAAGAAGTAGAAAGTACAGGTATTTGAGTTCAACATGTAAGAAGTAGAAAGTACAGGTATTTGAGTTCAACATGTAAGAAGTAGAAAGTACAGGTATTTGAGTTCAACATGAGAGAAGTAGAAAGTACAGGTATTTGAGTTCAACATGTAAGAAGTAGAAAGTACAGGTATTTGAGTTCAACATGTAAGAAGTAGAAAGTACAGGTATTTGAGTTCAACATGTAAGAAGTAGAAAGTACAGGTATTTGAGTTCAACATGAGAGAAGTAGAAAGTACAGGTATTTGAGTTCAACATGTAAGAAGTAGAAAGTACAGGTATTTGAGTTCAACATGTGAGAAGTAGAAAGTACAGGTATTTGAGTTCAACATGTAAGAAGTAGAAAGTACAGGTATTTGAGTTCAACATGTAAGAAGTAGAAAGTACAGGTATTTGAGTTCAACATGTGAGAAGTAGAAAGTACAGGTATTTGAGTTCAACATGAGAGAAGTAGAAAGTACAGGTATTTGAGTTCAACATGTAAGAAGTAGAAAGTACAGGTATTTGAGTTCAACATGTAAGAAGTAGAAAGTACAGGTATTTGAGTTCAACATGTAAGAAGTAGAAAGTACAGGTATTTGTGTTCAACATGTAAGAAGTAGAAAGTACAGGTATTTGTGTTCAACATGTAAGAAGTAGAAAGTACAGGTATTTAGTGTTCAACTTGTGAGAAGTAGAAAGTACAGGTATTTGAGTTCAACATGAGAGAAGTAGAAAGTACAGGTATTTGTGTTCAACATGAGAGAAGTAGAAAGTACAGGTATTTGTGTTCAACATGTAAGAAGTAGAAAGTACAGGTATTTGAGTTCAACATGTAAGAAGTAGAAAGTACAGGTATTTGAGTTCAACATGTAAGAAGTAGAAAGTACAGGTATTTGAGTTCAACATGTAAGAAGTAGAAAGTACAGGTATTTGAGTTCAACATGTGAGAAGTAGAAAGTACAGGTATTTGGGTTCAACATGTAAGAAGTAGAAAGTACAGGTATTTGAGTTCAACATGTAAGAAGTAGAAAGTACAGGTATTTGAGTTCAACATGTAAGAAGTAGAAAGTACAGGTATTTGTGTTCAACAAGTAAGAAGTAGAAAGTACAGGTATTTGAGTTCAACATGTGAGAAGTAGAAAGTACAGGTATTTGGGTTCAACATGTAAGAAGTAGAAAGTACAGGTATTTGTGTTCAACATGTAAGAAGTAGAAAGTACAGGTATTTGAGTTCAACTTGTAAGAAGTAGAAAGTACAGGTATTTGAGTTCAACATGTAAGAAGTAGAAAGTACAGGTATTTGAGTTCAACATGTAAGAAGTAGAAAGTGCAGGTATTTGAGTTCAACATGAGAGAAGTAGAAAGTACAGGTATTTGGGTTCAACATGTAAGAAGTAGAAAGTACAGGTATTTGTGTTCAACATGTAAGAAGTAGAAAGTACAGGTATTTGAGTTCAACATGTAAGAAGTAGAAAGTACAGGTATTTGAGTTCAACATGTAAGAAGTAGAAAGTACAGGTATTTGAGTTCAACATGTAAGAAGTAGAAAGTACAGGTATTTGAGTTCAACTTGTAAGAAGTATAAAGTACAGGTATTTGTGTTCAACATGTGAGAAGTAGAAAGTACAGGTATTTGAGTTCAACATGTAAGAAGTAGAAAGTACAGGTATTTGTGTTCAACATGTAAGAAGTAGAAAGTACAGGTATTTGAGTTCAACTTGTAAGAAGTAGAAAGTACAGGTATTTGAGTTCAACATGTAAGAAGTAGAAAGTACAGGTATTTGAGTTCAACATGTAAGAAGTAGAAAGTACAGGTATTTGTGTTCAACAAGTAAGAAGTAGAAAGTACAGGTATTTGGGTTCAACATGTAAGAAGTCAAAGTAAAAAGTCGTCAGAGAATTAAGTAGTGGAGTAAAGTACTGATACCAGAAACATGTACTTAAGTACAGTAACAAAGTATTTGTTCTGCACTACTTCCCACCTCCGTCTGTGACACAGGTGGACAGCAGAGGGTTACACAGCAGTCCTGTCTTCTCTGGACTTTAGGATATCCAAGGGTCATTATCGTAACAGCCATAAATCAAAGTCTACAACTACAGCCGCCCTCCGGTCAGGAGTCTCGAGTTTCACTTTGTGCAGCCGGACTGTTCCAATCTTCTGTCTTATTTTTAACCATCGAACACAAGCATGCGTGAAGTGAACTGTGCCCTTTAAGGGTGTCATCGAAATAGAAGTTCAGACGGCATTTGACCCTGAAGACAGATCCTCACTGCGGTGACTTAGAAGTGACTCTGACCCAACATCTCAACCATCCTGAGAATCAAAACAGGACATGCCTCCATTAGGATGGGCCGAGTACATATCTTCAGACCGCCTTAACGTAAAGCAAACACTGAACCGGTATACTGAGTATTACAACTAGGTAGCAAACTTGTGTTCACATCTTTCTTCCATTCGTACCTTTGTATGGCTTTTGTTTCAGACTAACTCTTTCTCGACTTGTCTATTTCTCCCCAATAAAACCATTAACTTCCATAAGTAAACACATTAGCTCATCAGCAACTGGAAGGTGGATGCAGAGTTGGTTACGTGGTCAACTTTGCAGAACACATCATAATAACAAATGACGGTTTGCATAAGATCCATCATTTTAATTATTCAGAATATTTTATATTGTTTATATTTGATACAATATTTTTCATTTTATTTTGAATTGCTTAATTCTCTTTTCCAATTTTTTAAGTATTTTAAGAATTTGTATTTTAATGTCTGAACACACTGCTGCTTCTGTAACTAAATAATTTCCTATAATGGGATCAATAAAGTGCCCGTCTGTCTCTCTGTCTGTCTCTCTGTCTGTCTGTCTCTCCGTCTGTCTGTCTGTCTCTCCGTCTGTCTGTCTCTCCGTCTGTCTCTCTGTCTGTCTGTCTCTCCGTCTGACTGCCCGTCTGTCTCTCTGACTGTCTCTCTGTCTCTCCGTCTGTCTGTCCGTCTGTCTCTCCGTCTGTCTCTCCGTCTGTCTCTCCGTCTGTCTGACTGCCCATCTGTCTCTCTGTCTGTCTGTCTGTCTCTCCGTCTGTCTGTCCGTCTGTCTGTCCGTCTGTCTGACTGCCCGTCTGTCTCTCTGTCTGTCTGTCTGTCTCTCCGTCTGTCTGTCCGTCTGTCTGTCCGTCTGTCCGTCTGTCTCTCTGTCTGTCTGTCCGTCTGTCCGTCTGCCTGTCTGTCCGTCTGTCCGTCTCTCTCTGTCTGTCCGTCTCTCTCTCTCTCTCTCTCTCTCTCTGTCCATCTATCTATCTATCCATCTATGTCAACAACGAATGTCAACATTAAAATTGTCCCAACTCTAACCATCATGCAGTTTAATTTAACTTCATCTTAATACTTTAAATGAAATGCAAACAATGGCCCTGATGCACTCCTCTGCCATTGGAGCAGCAGAAGCCACATGCACACCAACAGGTCAGGTTACATTCTGACAGACAGGTCAGACCTAAGGTCAAAATAAAGCTGCTTATCCACTGACAAATGTCACAATGTCCTCAATCTGACTGGCTATCTTATTATTGTTCCTCGTTTCAACACATGTTCGCAACCGTATACATTAGTGAGAATTTGCCTAATTTATTCAATTACATTCTTATAATATAAGAAGATTTAGATGCAAGGCAAAATGTACAAAACCTAATTATGTGGCAACAAAAAACATAAGAAAAGTGAGCCTACTTGTAATATCTAAGTCTACTCTTGTTACTTTAATCTGCACTGCACTTTTAGTGTTGTGATACCGTACATTTAACGTTACGGGACAAATAAAGGATTTCTGATTCTGAATAACCGGTTAATAATGGCGCATTTCCACCACAGCGCGTAGCACGGTTTTTGTTGCGTTTCCACTCGGCGTAGTTCCGGCTAACGGGTACTTTTCACAGTTTTTCTGGCTCTCCAAAATCCAGGTTCTTTCCGGGCCAACAGTCGGGCTGAGTGTGCTAAACTAGTGAGGGAATCGCTGGCAACTACAACAGAATGAACATATTTGACAATGATTAAATTGTAATACACGTTTCTAAATGATGCCGAAGTCACGACACACTGATACCGGTGAGTAAAAACCATGAATGAATGCTTTGAGTCTGCAGACAGACGGCAGAGAAACACCTTTTAAAATGCGTGTTTTCTGAATGGAGATCAGCTAAGATAACGTTGAATATGCTCCGCCCGTCCACACTCACAACAACGGCCTACAGACATAAATAAAGCAGCGACTGTATTCTCCATGACACAGGCAGTCTGTGGTTTGGACTGGTTTCACTTCTGTCTAGTTTCTGAACAGATATGAGGAGCTGTGAGCTCTGAGGGCTAACAGCTAACGGCTGTGTTGGTTTTGTGTTTCGCATTGAAGATGACGTCACGGCTCCGCCTACACTGCGTTACTATAGTTACTGCCCCAGCTACTAAACTGTAATGGAAACGCAGCATAAAGTGAGCCGTGCGAGGCCCTGCAGTGGAAAAGCGCAATAAATAGAGTGAATATGTTTTTATGTCCTTCTAAAGACAACAACTGTTACGGCCCCTACACACGGCGGCGTGCGTTGCCGCTTGGCGGTGGGCGTGTCTTGAGCTTGGGGAGTCAACGCGAGCAGCCCGACCAACAACCAATCACATGGATGTCCCGCCCCGGACATACAAAGCAAAGCATTCATGCTACATCAATGCTGGCTAAATATACTGTCTGCTTGCTAGCTGTCCATTCAAACGAAGTACACTGGATATAAACTCCCCAAACAGGCGAAAACCTACCAGTTTCCCCCACTGTCTCTGCCCCCTCCCCCCACTGTCTCTGCCCCCTCCCCCACTGCCTCTGCCCCCTCCCCCCTCTGTCTCTGCCCCTCCCCCCATGCCTGGCTCCTCCGGTTTGTATCCCTGTATGTTCCCTACCGCCACGATCATTTTCTCCTCCTTTTGTTGACATATGGGAAATACCTGCGGTCCGGCTCTCCCAACATACACCCGGTTTGATTGGCTACTGCTTGTACCGTCAGATTTACATACGAGGGATTTGATTGGCTGACGCCTCCGTCGAGGCGGCAAAAGTAGAACATTGCTCTACTTTTGCAGCGAGCACCTCGTGACGTCACCCCATTCAAAGTGAATGGGCAGAAGCGTTGAAGCGGCAACGCACGCCGCCGTGTGTAGGGGCCGTAACTCCCAGTTTGTATTTGTGTCAATAAGTAATGTATGTAAAAAGGTAAATGACACTGAAACACTACCTACATCTTCACAGTACACCCACACATTCATATCAAATGAACAACCTGGAGGAAACAACGTCTTACCTCGATACTGAAGTATCCTCGGTCCACGTAGTCCCCGAGGAAGAGATACCGCGTGTTACTGGGCGACCCCCCCACCTCAAAGAGCTTCATGAGGTCAAAGAACTGTCCGTGGACGTCCCCACATACTGAGGAAACAGACACACTGCGGTTAATTTAGAATATAACAAGTGGCATACAGATGTTAATATACGTGTTTGTCTGGATATATATGTGTCCTTCCTTATCCTAAAACTAGCCATACTATAAAAAGAAGCCTCTGTTTGGATTATTATGAACAGTGAACAGTTTTCAGACGCCATGATTTAAAGAGGCTTTATTATGCTTTTTGGAGTGTTCCCTTTCCTGTAGTGTGTCATTTAGGTTTCAGTGCATTCAAATGCTCCGCAAAGGCTAAAATCCCTGAAACGCCTCCATCAATAAAGTATAAATCTATCTGAATATCTATCTATCTATCTGTCCGTCCATCCATCTATCCGTCCATCTATCTATCTATCTGTCCGTCTATCTATCTGTCCGTCCATCTGTCCGTCCATCTGTCTATCTGTCCGTCCATCTGTCTATCTGTCCGTCCATCCATCTATCCGTCCATCTATCTATCTATCTGTCCGTCTATCTATCTGTCCGTCCATCTATCTGTCCGTCCATCTGTCTATCTGTCCGTCCATCCATCTATCCGTCCATCTATCTATCTATCTGTCCGTCTATCTATCTGTCCGTCCATCTATCTGTCCGTCCATCTGTCCGTCTATCTATCTGTTTATCCATCTGTCCGTCCATCTATCTATCTGTCTATCTGTCCGTCCATTCATCTATCCGTCCATCTATCTATCTGTCCGTCCATCTATCTGTCCGTCCATCTGTCCGTCTATCTATCTGTTTATCCATCTGTCCGTCTATCCATCTATCCATCTGTCCGTCCATCTATCTATCTGCCTGTCCATCCATCTATCTATCCATCCATCTGTCCGTCCATCTGTCCGTCCATCCATCTATCTGTCCGTCCGTCCATCCATCTGTCCGTCCGTCACTTTTTGCATAACATGTGTTTTGTTTTTCCAATGTTTGTAAAATGTAAATGTCTTAAATGTTTTTATGTGAGGGACTGCGGATGGAAATTAGCTGAAAGCTACATTTGGCACTGTTACAATCGACACATTTTAATGTTTTAAGTGTTCATTACAGTGCATTGTCCCTGAGAAATATCAAAACATCTATCTCTGTCCGTCCGTCCGTCCGTCTGTCTATCTATCTATCTGTCCGTCCGTTCATATATCTATCTATCCATCTATCTATCTATCTATCTGTCCATCCATCTATCTGTCCATCCATCCGTCCATCTATCTATCTATCTGTCCGTCCGTTCATATATCTATCTATCCATCTATCTATCTATCTATCTGTCCATCCATCTATCTGTCCATCCATCCGTCCATCTATCTATCTATCTGTCCGTCCGTTCATATATCTATCTATCCATCTATCTATCTATCTATCTGTCCATCCATCTATCTGTCCATCCATCCGTCCATCTATCTATCTATCTGACTCCTTTGTTTACCTCCTGAACATAGAGACATCTCTATGCAACACTTGTGCTTCTATTGGCTAGCGCTCCAACACATTGTACGTGATGGGCTAAGGGGGCGGGACATATCTAAGCGGTTGACCAATCACAACAGAGCCGGCCAGCTAATATTCAATAAAATTAAATTTCAATTCAAAGGTTGCACATAAGCTACAGTGTCGACATTTATTTTTTTAAAGTCTACAATTATTTATAGCCTAACGTTAGCTTTTACTTTAGAAATCATAAGTGGTGTTAATATGTGCAGATTATCCAGCTGGAAAATGGACTTTATCACACGTAAGGTGTGCCGTCTGATCAGCAGCAGTTTGATACTCAGGTTTTCGTATTTGAGAACATATCGCCGCTGCACTGATTTCCCGCCCACCTGTAATGGGCGCATCAACCTCCAGCATGCACTTCTCCTGGCGCAGGATGTTGGCTCCGTCGTTGATGATCTTCAGCGCCGCCTCCTCCTCCAGGCGGCCCTCCTTCACCAGGTGAGTCCGCAGCACCTCGGGGTTCGGCTTCCCGTCCACATAAAGCTCTTTGACCGTCAGCTTCTGCTGCGGGGGGTATGGCACCGCTGGGGAGGGAACAACCACATGTCAATCAGAGTCAGGTTCATCACCAGGTCGGTGACACGTACGACGAATCTGACTTGCTGTTGTGGTGCGTACATAAAAGTAAAACAAACAGACAGATAGTCAGATAGTGAACTACACATCTATCGGGTTAATTACATTGTGTGTTGCCATTGTGACTTTTGCATGACTCGTACTTTTTTCATTTTACACGTAGAGATGTATTCGTCAGTTAAAAGAGAGTTTCATAAAAACATGATTTCGTATTAAAGAGGCCCTACTCTGCTTTTTGGGGTTTTCCCTTGCCTGTAGGTTCTATATGTTTTAGTGCATGTGAATGGGCTACAAAGGCTAATATCCCTGTTGTGCTTTCAGAGGGAGTTTCTCTCCCACGCATGTGATAGGCTAAGGGGCGGGACATCTCTAAGCGGTTGACCAATCAGAGCAGACTCGGCTCTGGTTTCAGACAGAGGGTGAAAAGGCAGGTTTCTTCCCATTGTTTACATTAGGCCACATAAGAAATGATACTTGTTTTGCTTCGTCGTGGTTCTTAGGGTGAGGGTTAGAGGTTATAGATCCAATGATGCATCCCATAAAGCGTTTGTCTGTTGACGAATCAGAGGCTGTTGTCGGGGCGAAATGGGAATAAACCACACAGGAAGTGCTATGAAGAGCTTTTTGAACATTGAAGCGTGGAGACGTGTCGAAGGAGAGGCACTAAATACCGATATGAAGCCGACACATTGGCAGAAGAGGGCAGAGGTTTTAAAGACCAATAAAAATACCGGCAGATTAATCGTTGACGAAAACAATAGTTCGCTTCAGCATAGGTCTTTTGAATTCAAACCGCACAGAGGCAGGACCGAGTCGATTAGAGTAAAACTGCCATCTCAGAATTCATCAATGTCATCACATAGTTTTCGGGTACGATGTGTTTACAGAGACATGTTTTGCATATAATTGCTAAACATTAAGCCGTGCATACCGTGAACAAATACAAATGAAAATGTTCTGGAGCTGTAATCGTGAGCGCTGACATTTGCATCGAGAGAGCGGAGATGAAGGTATTGGCAGCAGAGGAAGAGGAGGGGGTCAGTACACCTACACGATGGAGAGATGCACAGAGCGACAGTGAGGAGCCCTGCAACCCCCCACCTTCTCCGCTCAGTAATCTGCTGCTGCGCCGCCCACACAATCCTTTTAGCGCCGTCACTTAAAGTCACTGCTTCAGACCCGAGAGCTGCAGCAACGACTCAAACACCTACGACTTCCATCGACATAACTACTGAACGTACGACGAATAAAAGCCTTGAACCTTCTCCGTGCCCGACAGAGGGTCCAGGAACACACATATCTACAAAGTGGAAGAGGTTATCGTTTGTATTGTCATGTGTGCATAGCAACAGTGTAGACATGACAATGAAAATGTTAGGTCACAGGTCCAACACAATAACACAGATAATAGCGCAAGCAAATAAAATAAATGAATATACAGTGTAAGAAAAGGTTTTGAGAGAGAACTAATGTTTCACTTGTCCATAGCTATACTTTGTACATGCTGCACCTATTTTAAATATTATTAAATATCAGCATGAAGCATACAAGAATCTGGGTTACTGTAACTAAGGCAACATGTTGTTGTTTATTTGTTCATATTTGGCAAGAAACATGCTATACAAGAGTCTTCCTCTTGGGGCCACTGGAATCTTCTTCTTCGGCATCGTATTTTACATTTTCCCACAGTTTGACGACACCGCTAACGAAAGTGAGCGGTGAGAGTTTACTGCATCACACCGAGCCCCCAGGAAGTGCACCGAAAATATTCGTTGCGTCCAAACGGCGGTACTACAATGTCCGTATCAGTCCGTGACGTCACTGGGCCCAGAAAGACGTCAGCGGATAATTGTTTTTAAACTAAAGAAACTACCCAGTATGAACTATTGCAGGGCCCTTATTAGAATCATTCGGTCCTTAAAGTTGTAAAATGCACTAAAAGCCGAATCTAGATTTATTTTCGGTCTCCATTCATTCTACGGAGCCGAGAGTGGGAGCTCGGGGGGCGGGGCTTAAGGGATGCTCTGTGAGCGCACATACGGGTTCTTCTGCTCTGGCAGCTAGGCATGATGGGTAATCTGTGACGTTTTCGCTCTCTCAAAGGTTGGGCCATTTTGTCCTCATGCGCAGCGGTCTTGCTCGAAAGAACAAGACCCCGCCTCCGACGCTGTATCCAGTTCTTATTATACATCCATGCATCACACATGACGAAGAAGGACAGGTAAAGCGGTCGCAAAACAACAATGGCGGACACGGATGATTTGCGACTGAGTTCTGCCTTTTGTACGCTGAAGAATTGATTAATCATGTGTCAATAAATACGGGCGAAAAAACGTCCCTTGTCCGTCAGACACGTCAATGGAAATATGTACTTGTCGGATATTGTATCGTCCCGGACGATCGGACACGTGTTTTTCGCACACTGATATAGTAGAAATAGTGCAGAATAGTCTATACACGGGTAAGTGGAATATATATGCGTTGCAAACAGATATAATCACCAATATGTAATGTATCTAATATTTAAGTGTAGAAAGAATCAGAATGATCAATATCCAGAACATTGGTATTGGTTTGTTACAATTGCTGCATTAGAGAATAAATACGGTATAAGAAATAATAGGAAAATGTATATTCATTAATGATGTGGAGATTATCCTGCTGAACTAAACGTGCAATAATCAATACTTCCTATTGAACCAGGGACATCGATGTTGAACAGTGTCTTTAAAGGTCCCCTGTTATCCTCTTCTTCATCAATACATCAGGTCTCTGATATATCCAGAGCCTGTCTCTGATTGGCTGAAACACCAACCAGATCATTGCAGCAGCATTACCCATAATCCCCTCTGTTTCAGCCCTGTTTCCAAAGTGCTGATTCTCTGTCTGTTACTTTAGATCAGGGGTCGGCAACCTTTTTGATATGAAGTGCCATTAAAAGAGATTTTTTTTATCGGCTTGCCGACAATCGTGAATGGTCAACGGGGGGGGTGGGGTAGAGGAGTTCGACGCTCGTGAACTGTCAACAGGAGGGCGGGGGAGCCTCGCTGCGGGGAAGCAGTGTGTGGACCTGTCGGCGCAGCTTACACAATGGCGAATTTAACAAACACATTTCAATAATTGGTTTAAACGGCATAATAATAAGGACGATGGTCCGTTCTGGGATTCTCCAGAACACACGGATGGCCAGTCCGCCCGTGTGTAGCACATTATTCTGATGAGAGTTGAACAGACCCCCACTGGGCTTTCAATTAAAGACACGCAAACACTGTGGCATTGGTACCGCTCCTTGTGGGTACTGCAATTAGCCACGTGCCGTCCTCCGTGGAGAATCTGCACCACGGAGGACGGCGCCAGAAAGTCCCCCGGGACACATGTTGATGTAGAAGAGACATGAAGAAGAGGGGACACATGTTGATGAAGAAGAGACATGAAGAAGAGGGGACACATGTTGATGTAGAAGAGACATGAAGAAGAGGGGACACATGTTGATGAAGAAGAGACATGAAGAAGAGGGGACACAAGTTGATGTAGAAGAGACATGGAGAAGAGGGGACACATGTTGATGTAGAAGAGACATGGAGAAGAGGGGACACATGTTGATGTAGAAGAGACATGAAGAAGAAGGGGGACACAAGTTGATGTAGAAGAGACATGGAGAAGAGGGGACACATGTTGATGAAGAAGAGACATGGAGAAGAGGGGACACATGTTGATGTAGAAGAGACATGAAGAAGAGGGGACACAAGTTGATGTAGAAGAGACATGGAGAAGAGGGGACACATGTTGATGAAGAAGAGACATGGAGAAGAGGGGACACATGTTGATGTAGAAGAGACATGAAGAAGAGGGGACACATGTTGATGTAGAATAGACATGAAGAAGAGGGGACACATGTTGATGTAGAAGAGACATGAAGAAGAGGGGACACATGTTGATGTAGAAGAGACATGAAGAAGAGGGGACACATGTTGATGAAGAAGAGACATGAAGAAGAGGGGACACAAGTTGATGAAGAAGAGACATGAAGAAGAGGGGACACATGTTGATGTAGAAGAGACATGGAGAAGAGGGGACACATGTTGATGTAGAAGAGACATGGAGAAGAGGGGACACATGTTGATGTAGAAGAGACATGGAGAAGAGGGGACACATGTTGATGAAGAAGAGACATGAAGAAGAGGGGACACATGTTGATGAAGAAGAGACATGAAGAAGAGGGGACACGTGTTGATGTAGAAGAGACATGGAGAAGAGGGGACACATGTTGATGAAGAAGAGACATGAAGAAGAGGGGACACAAGTTGATGTAGAAGAGACATGGAGAAGAGGGGACACATGTTGATGGAGAGGAGACATGGCGAAGTGCATTTTGCGTAATAGGTGACCTTTAAAGGATGCAGGGAGATTCGTGCATTCCTGGTGTCCTCCTCAGCTCCCGCAGGTCGTGAGCAGAACACCCCGTGCCATCAGATGCGACAGAAATACTTCCGTCAGCTGCTGGAAATCAGCACTCTTGTGTGATACGCAGCGAGGCGGCAGAGACTCAGAGTCACACCCACACACAGCAAATCAAAGTGCCGTGTGCAAAAAGGAAAAAGCACTAATGAGTGTTTAGTGTGGGTGCTTTTGCTAATCAGCGATGCGGAGGAAGCCTCACGTATTTCTCTGTGTGTCTGGAAGGTGCTGTCCTTTCTAAAGGAAGACGACCGTATTTAACTGGTAGATTTCACCAAGTGGGTACCTTGCATTGGAACATTTATTTTGTATTACATTGAAGACGCAAAATTAGGTTTCATCTTTTATCTAAATATGTGCCAATTTACGTATGTTTTCAGTTTTAACATTTCCTGTTTCATTCGTTGACATGCCCCTTTCACGCCAACGCGGTTCCAGGGCCGGTTCGGAGCTAGAGCCTGGTAAGCACCGTTTTCTCCTGTTCACACCAACGCGGTTCCGAGCTAGAGCCTGGTAAGCACCGTTTTCTCCTGTTCACACCAACGCAGTTCGGAGCTAGAGCCTGGTAAGCACCGTTTTCTCCTGTTCACACCAACGCGGTTCGGAGCTAGAGCCTGGTAAGCACCGTTTTCTCCTGTTCACACCAACGCGGTTCGGAGCTAGAGCCTGGTAAGCACCGTTTTCTCCTGTTCACCCCAACGCGGTTCGGAGCTAGAGCCTGGTAAGCACCGTTTTCTCCCGTTCACACCGCAGTGGAGCCGACTCTTTCTCCCGAAAACCGGTTCTTACCAAGTTCCAAAGAAGCAAGAACCGCATACGTCACGCTTACGTCGGAGGCGGGATCAACCTCCTGATCAACAACAAAAAGCCCACGTTTTGCCCCGTTTGTACGCAACGATGGAAAACCCCAAACTTCAACCGTGGACCAGATTTGCAACAAGCTGACGAAAGTTACGGAGGATTATCCGGACCAAAAGCGAGACCTCGGACGGAGTGGCAGCGGTCGTCCGAAAACAAGTCCCCATTATGACTTGCTAGACTCTGTCAAAGAACATTTTTACAACATGTCACAAATAGATATCACCATGAAACGTCCCCACTTCCTCAAGTCTCTTTTACATTACAAGTTTTCGAAAATGTTACGTTAAATATGCAAATTAGGCTAACTGATGGTGAATTTAGGAGAACTCTTTAGGTACAACAATGCTAGGTTAGCACACAAGCACTTCGATGTGTGTTTGGGATGTTTTCTTTCCTCTATAGTCTGAAGGAAATGATATAGAAGCCAAAGAATAAGAAATAAATTGACCAGTGTTTGATGAAAACATGACTCTTGACATATGTTGGGTCACATACATACATGTTGACGCTAAAGGTGAATAGGGTAAAAAATGGCACTAATAAATATCACCATGAAACTTCCCCACTTCCTCACTGGCACTAACACAAGTATGTTTTACATTACAAGTTATTTATATTTAAATATGCAAATGAGGCGTTCTGTAACGTCAACTTTGGGTGAATTTAGGAGAAATCTACAGACACAAAGTTGGTCGAATAAACAGGCAGAAAAACACCCTAGATAAGATAAGATAAGATGGACTTTTATGAATCCCTCGTGGGGAACTGGTCTCTCTGCATTCGACCCATCCTAGTGTTAGGAGCAGTGTGCTGCCATTTTGAACGGCGCCCGGGGAGCAGTGTGGGGAACGGTGCCTTGCTCAGGGACACCTCGGTAGCACTTGGTCTTGCCGGGAACTGGTGACCTTCCAGTTCCCAAGGCAAGTCCCTATCGACTTCACCACCACCGCCCGTGTAATGTGTAAATGTGTACTTGGATGTTCTTTGCCTTTCAGTGTGAAAGATTAAATGATATATATATATATATAGCGTTCGGTCGGACGTGTTAAAGATGCTTTAGAGTGGTGATAAAACGAGATACAATAGAATCAAAAAAATATTAAAACAGTGTTTTGAAAGTGGGGGTGTCGGTGCAGTCTCTGATGTGTTGTGGAAGAGACGGAAGCTGTGAATATGGAGCTTCAGGAGGTGTTTTGCAGAGATCGCAGAAGTACACATGTCCTTCACTCAAGTAGAAGTACAGATACTCGTGTTTAAAGATACTCTGGTGAAAGTAGAAGTACTGACTAAACTTCTTTACTCAAGTCAAAGCAAAGAGGCTTTGAAGTGTACTTCAGTAAAAAGTACCCATGTACCCAGTTCAACATGTGAGAAGTAGAAAGTACAGGTATTTGAGTTCAACATGTGAGAAGTAGAAAGTACAGGTATTTGAGTTCAACATGTGAGAAGTAGAAAGTACAGGTATTTGAGTTCAACATGAGAGAAGTAGAAAGTACAGGTATTTGAGTTCAACATGAGAGAAGTAGAAAGTACAGGTATTTGAGTTCAACATGAGAGAAGTAGAAAGTACAGGTATTTGAGTTCAACATGAGAGAAGTAGAAAGTACAGGTATTTGAGTTCAACATGAGAGAAGTAGAAAGTACAGGTATTTGAGTTCAACATGAGAGAAGTAGAAAGTACAGGTATTTGAGTTCAACATGAGAGAAGTAGAAAGTACAGGTATTTGAGTTCAACATGAGAGAAGTAGAAAGTACAGGTATTAGAGTTCAACATGTGAGAAGTAGAAAGTACAGGTATTTGAGTTCAACATGTAAGAAGTATAAAGTACAGGTATTAGAGTTCAACATGTGAGAAGTAGAAAGTACAGGTATTTGAGTTCAACATGTGAGAAGTAGAAAGTACAGGTATTTGAGTTCAACATGTAGGAAGTAGAAAGTACAGGTATTTGAGTTCAACATGAGAGAAGTAGAAAGTACAGGTATTTGAGTTCAACATGAGAGAAGTAGAAAGTACAGGTATTTGAGTTCAACATGTGAGAAGTAGAAAGTACAGGTATTTGAGTTCAACATGAGAGAAGTAGAAAGTACAGGTATTTGAGTTCAACATGAGAGAAGTAGAAAGTACAGGTATTTGAGTTCAACATGAGAGAAGTAGAAAGTACAGGTATTTGAGTTCAACATGAGAGAAGTAGAAAGTACAGGTATTTGAGTTCAACATGAGAGAAGTAGAAAGTACAGGTATTTGAGTTCAACATGAGAGAAGTAGAAAGTACAGGTATTTGAGTTCAACATGAGAGAAGTAGAAAGTACAGGTATTTGAGTTCAACATGAGAGAAGTAGAAAGTACAGGTATTAGAGTTCAACATGTGAGAAGTAGAAAGTACAGGTATTTGAGTTCAACATGTAAGAAGTATAAAGTACAGGTATTAGAGTTCAACATGTGAGAAGTAGAAAGTACAGGTATTTGAGTTCAACATGTGAGAAGTAGAAAGTACAGGTATTTGAGTTCAACATGTAGGAAGTAGAAAGTACAGGTATTTGAGTTCAACATGTGAGAAGTAGAAAGTACAGGTATTTGAGTTCAACATGTGAGAAGTAGAAAGTACAGGTATTTGAGATCAACATGTAAGAAGTAGAAAGTACAGTTATTTGAGTTCAACATGTAAGAAGTAGAAAGTACAGTTATTTGAGTTCAACATGTAAGAAGTAGAAAGTACAGGTATTTGAGTTCAACATGTAAGAAGTAGAAAGTACAGGTATTTGAGTTCACCATGTAAGAAGTAGAAAGTACAGGTATTTGAGTTCAACATGTGAGAAATAGAAAGTACAGGTATTTGTGTTCAACATGAGAGAAGTAGAAAGTACAGGTATTTGAGTTCAACATGAGAGAAGTAGAAAGTACAGGTATTTGAGTTCAACATGAGAGAAGTAGAAAGTACAGGTATTTGAGTTCAACATGTAAGAAGTAGAAAGTACAGGTATTTGTGTTCAACATGTGAGAAGTAGAAAGTACAGGTATTTGAGATCAACATGTAAGAAGTAGAAAGTACAGGTATTTGAGTTCAACATGAGAGAAGTAGAAAGTACAGGTATTTGAGTTCAACATGAGAGAAGTAGAAAGTACAGGTATTTGAGTTCAACATGTAAGAAGTAGAAAGTACAGGTATTTGTGTTCAACATGTGAGAAGTAGAAAGTACAGGTATTTGAGTTCAACATGTAAGAAGTAGAAAGTACAGGTATTTGAGTTCAACATGTAAGAAGTAGAAAGTACAGGTATTTGAGTTCAACATGTAAGAAGTAGAAAGTACAGGTATTTGAGTTCAACATGTAAGAAGTAGAAAGTACAGGTATTTGAGTTCAACATGTAAGAAGTAGAAAGTACAGGTATTTGAGTTCAACATGTGAGAAGTCAAAGTAAAAAGTCGTCAGAAAAATAAGTAGTGGAGTAAAGTACTGATACCGGAATACTTAAGTATAGTAACAAAGTATTTGTACTCCACTACTTCCCACCTCTGAGTGTTTGACTCAGGAGACTGGAGTGTAAGTTAGGGTACAGACTAGTTCCTGGCCTGCGATGGAGAAGCAGCTCCAGATTGTGCAGAGGACAAGCTGTTGGTATAAATAAACAGTAAGTGCGAGGCGTGCAGTAAGCTGAGGTACCAGACTTAAGAGCAGATTAGCTAAAGCCTCTATTAGCTAGGGCTTGCAGATCCAGGGGCTGCTTATTTAAAAGCCTCGTCACACTGAAGGGAGCCTCCGGTACGAACAAAGCCGACACTGAGAGGAAACGTGAAGCCACAGAGAACTGAATCGACACGAGATAACTAGACCGCGTAAACATCTCTGACCACGTTTACGAGCATTACCCGGGAAGCTAGAGGTGATTAGCTGCGCCGGACTATAATAGCTGGTTTCAATTCCGAAGACACTGAACACTCAACAGGAATGACCCACACACACACACACACACAATAATAATATCTAGAATGGCACTCGGGAAGCGTAAACCAAGGCCAACAGTGCATTCACTTGCTCCTCAAATGGTCCCGGTCTCAAGACGTTGGTTGAAGATATAGGGATGCTCAAAATCGACAATTTTGGGGCCGATCGTCGGAATCAGTATCGGCCGATACCGATCGAGTGGGCGGGGCCTATGGGGAACTTCCATTTAAAGTGATGTTTAAAACTCAGTTAATGGGGCTCATTCACTGGAGCTGCCACAACCAACATAATTATTACATTCAAATGAAGTACATTATTCAAGTTCACTTAAAGGTGGGGTAAGTTTGAGAAACCGGCTCGAGATACACTTCTTGTTATATTGCATGGAATGCTCTCAACATCCCGATAGCGATGAATATCTGAAGTGCTTTGACAACAAATCCATAAAAAATGTCATCCGTGGAAGCCGTGGCGCTGTAAAAAGCTCGACCAATCAGCTGAGCCGGCTAAAGTAACTGGACGGCCTACCTGCCTGTCAGCCTTCCATCGGGGCACAGACTGATCTCGTGCCCTCATTGGTCATGTGCGCGTTCGTGTGTGTTGGGGGAGGGGCTCTGAGAGGAAGGGGCAGATTTTCTCCGGTTGTGATGAGGAGGTGTGATGAAGAGGGGGTGTGATGAAGAGGGTTTCTGTTGTTAACTATTTTACCATATTCATTAATTTTGTCTAATTTGCAGTTGTTTAATTGCTAACTTCTTTGTTATTAAATATTATTTTATTATTATTTCCTTCGTACTGTTGCTGGTTATCATTTTATTGTATTTATTAATTGTTTGTTATCCTACTTTTACCGTTGTTAACGTTTTGATTATTTAATTGTATTTATTCTCTTGCCTTTTTCACCTACGCGTGTGCATTCTGCCTCTGCCTCGAATGCAATGTCTTATTTGCCGTTTGTCTTGCATCGAGCATGAAAAGCACCGTACAGAAAAAGCATTATTATTAATATACAATTTACATGAGTTTACATTTTCCAATTATTCAAACACCACATGAATGCAGCACAAAGGCCCTATTTCACAATGTGATCCAAACTCTTTCTCTGCCCAGTCGACCCTGCCAGGACCAACAGATCCACCTCGAGGCTCAGCAGCCCTGCGGTCCCCCCATGGGGCTGAACCTGAACCAACTGAAGGAGGTGAGCAGCATTGTGTTGAATGCCACTTAACTATCTGAAGGGAGACTGGAATACATAATATATATATAACAAAAAGCTAACATCTAATTTAAACTATACATTTCAAACACAGTGTTTTCCCACACAGCCAACGATCTATATAAAACTAAAAACTGCTTTTAGTCCATTCAGGATGATGGACAGTTTGAAGCGTTGAGTGATCAGTCTGTAAACAAAATGTTAATCACCGACATTGTGGTTATGATATTAATACTCATGTTATTATATTAAAGCAGGGGTGGGGAACCTCCGTCCCCCGGGCCATATACGGACCGCTAGACCATTCGGTACGGCCCTCGAGGTAATTTATAAACAAAGTGGCCTGTGCCTGGTGGTGGGGCCCAGTGCGATGTATGGCCCCTGCCCAGTCGACACTGTTCTACGGAGTGTTCTGAGCACTGGGCCAGTCGGTTCCACACCTTGCTGGAGGTCATCTGCCAGTAAACAGCACCGCTCGATCCAAACAGAACACGCCACGCAGGGAAAGAGAGAGACTCGCTTTTCCCAACACTGGCGAAGGGAATCATAACGATTTACATTTTCTGCAAAAATAATAAGCTGTCACACATTCATCCAACACATTGAGGAAATAGAGTTCTGCAGGAATGAGTCCTAAAACCCTGACATGAGTTCGAATGTTATCCACTTCCTCTCCCCACAATTAAAAGTCATCGGTTTTCAGAATCTGTTTTGGTTGTTATCCTGAAATAAGGTTTAAGAGATATTAAACTGTAACAAAAAAACTGAGGTTGCGCACAAGTGTCTAAAGGAGACGACTAAACATCATCACGCCCCGACATTAGCCACCTTTAGCTTAGCGGTGGTGACGTGAAGTCATGTGACCGTGCTGTAGTTCCTTTATAGCCCAACATTAGCCTCCTTTAGCTTAGCGGTGGTGACGTGAAGTCATGTGACCGTGCTGTAGTTCCTTTATAGCCCAACATTAGTCTCCTTTAGCTTAGCGGTGGTGACGTGAAGTCATGTGACCGTGCTGTAGTTCCTTTATAGTCCAACATTAGCCTCCTTTAGCTTAGCGGTGGTGACGTGAAGTCATGTGACCGTGCTGTAGTTCCTCTATAGCCCAACATTAGCCTCCTTTAGCTTAGCGGTGGTGACGTGAAGTCATGTGACCGTGCTGTAGTTCCTTTATAGCCCAACATTAGCCTCCTTTAGCTTAGCGGTGGTGACGTGAAGTCATGTGACCGTGCTGTAGTTCCTTTATAGCCCAACATTAGCCACCTTTAGCTTAGCGGTGGTGACGTGAAGTCATGTGACCGTGCTGTAGTTCCTTTATAGCCCAACATTAGCCTCCTTTAGCTTAGCGGTGGTGACGTGAAGTCATGTGACCGTGCTGTAGTTCCTTTATAGCCCAACATTAGCCTCCTTTAGCTTAGCGGTGGTGACGTGAAGTCATGTGACCGTGCTGTAGTTCCTTTACAGCCCAACATTAGCCTCCTTTAGCTTAGCGGTCTACCCCATTACATTGCCTAGAAGTGTATGAAGACCATTTAAACGTTTCCTGACTCTCTATGTCCTCAACACTTTTAAACAGAAAAAGAGAAGCCAATAGCAGAATCTGTGGACGGCTTCCAGCAAACATTAGGAAACATTTAGCGGTTAGCATGATAACTCCGGTCATTGCTCAGTATTCATCCAGACCCAGATCTAGAGCACTCTGAGACTTCTTATTAGAAACTGCTTGGCCGATTATCGGGGCCGATAATCCGCATTTGACCGATTATCGGTATCGGCCTTTTTTTATCAAATTGCCGATAAAAGTTTGGCTCTGATGCGGCCGTTTCTCTGGCTGCAGTCACCGCTCTGTGTACACGAGCAATGTCCCGCCCACAGCGCTATCTGATAGGCTATTACTGAAGATGTTCCGGGCAGGAGCCAGCCAGAGAGGCGGGACCTTCTCAGGTTACAGGCAGGTGCGAAAGAACGCAGACACAGACTGAAGCAAGCAGCAGCGCTGAGCGGCAGAGCCCAAGTTCAATGAACATCCCTATCCCCTCAGCTGAAGCTGCAAAAACACCACGATCTTATGATCCAATTCTATCAGCTTCCCAGTTACACAGGGACGCGGGAAGTCAGTCAGAGTTGGGGGTGCGTGCAGCGTCTCGCAGCAGAGTAACTGTGGTGCGGGGAGGGGCTGCGAG
>CM070487.1:45804572-45807072 GCA_036324585.1 Champsocephalus esox
GAGTAAAAGTAGAAGTACTCAGATCTTGTACTTGAGTAAAATTAGAAGTACTCAGATCGTGTACTTGAGTAAAAGTAGAAGTACTCAGATCTTGAACTTGATTAAAAGTAGAAGTACTCAGATCGTGTACTTGAGTAAAAGTAGAAGTACTCAGATCTTGTACTTGAGTAAAATTAGAAGTACTCAGATCGTGTACTTGAGTAAAAGTAGAAGTACTCAGATCTTGAGTAAAAGTAGAAGTACTCAGATCTTGAGTAAAAGTAGAAGTACTCAGATCTTGTACTTGAGTAAAAGTAGAAGTACTCAGATCTTGAGTAAAAGTAGAAGTACTCAGATCTTGTACTTGAGTAAAAGTAGAAGTACTCAGATCTTGTACTTGATTAAAAGTAGAAGTACTCAGATCTTGAGTAAAAGTAGAAGTACTCAGAACTTGAGTAAAAGTAGAAGAACTCAGGTCTTGAGTAAAAGTAGAAGTACTCAGATCTTGAGTAAAAGTAGAAGTACTCAGAACTTGAGTAAAAGTAGAAGTACTCAGAACTTGTACTTGAGTAAAAGTACACCATGTACCTCTGAACCGTAGTGGAGTAGAAGTACAGAGTAGCTCAAGTAAAGTACCTTAGAATTGTACTTAAAGTGCGTGAGTAAATGTACTCACTGTACAGCACTGGTCTGGGACCACTGGAGTTATTCTGTAACCGGAGCGGAGCCGGGTCATCCCACCTCAAGAATTAAGATTTCATCAGTCCTAAATGTCAAGGAGACGGAGCCCGGATATAACCCACTCCTCACCTCTGATTGGTGCCGAGTTACACAGCAGAGCGACACCACGGACGCCTCTATGAACCACAACCTGGAGTCCTTTAAAGGTCCCCTATTACACTGTTTCTCATCAATACATCACAGGCCTCAGATATATCCAGAGCCTGTCTCTGATTGGCTGAAACACCAAACAGATCATTGCAGCATTTCCCATAATCCCCTCTGTTTCAGCCCTGTTTCCAAAGTGCTGATTCTCTGTCTGTGACTTTACACCAGGGGTTCTCAAAGTGTTGATGAGTGAGGGCCAACGTAGGTTCCCACTATGGGATCGAGGGCCCGCCCAAGAAAAACGGAACACAAAATTATTCCAAAACAAATCCTTTCTTTCTTGGACTAACCAATTACAACTCGCGAGATGCCTAGTTGCCAGGCAACCAGTAGTCTAGCAAGCTTTCCACAAGCTGTCATTCATAATGTAGGAATGACAGCCCAGGGGGCGCGGTTTCACCATTCTTAAATTCCATTCTAATTCTTACTAGATACAATTAAATTAAAATATAACGCATGCATCTCAGCGCGTCACGTTAACTATCGCGGGCCGCCAGAAACATTCCCGAGGGCCGCCATTGGCCCACGAGCCACACTTTGAACTCAATGGAGCTCTAGAGGAGATTCAGGGGATGGGGGGGGGGTACCTTGGTTTTTGTAACTTTTGGTTGCAAGGGTTTTTCTACGAGGGTGAAACTGTGGCGCTGATCTTGTTTATAAGATATATCAATTATCTCGAGAACAGGACGCTCGTAAACAACAACGTAAACAACAACATCGGAGCTCCGTCAATCAAAGCTGTCTCGGACGCTCTGTTCGATTCTCACATTTCTGGAGGAATTGTTGGTTTGAGGGCGCATCTGGTACCCGGCGCAGACCAACCCTGTTGTTGGAATATTTATTTTCCGTCGGGGGGGTGTACATATGTGTAATGTCGAAATGCCGATGCAAATATCTGCCGAATACAAGTAAAGCCTCTCTCCGTGCCGCATCAGGAACATGTACGACATCACTGCAGCAAAAGTGCAGTGCAGAAAGGAAAGGAGTCATCAAGCACACTTCATTACAACATGTAAAAAACATGTATCAGTGGTTTAAAATGTCAGTGAACACATACGAGTCTAAAAGGAGCCGTTAAGAAATGGAGAATACACTTTGAAGCCGTCATTGTAAATGACATGGGAGAAAGAAGCCCTGAGCCGTTGCCGCCGACCAGAGACGAGTGACTCACTCTCCGGCACCAGCTGGGTTTGGTTCTGCTCGCTCTTCTCTCACACATTCAGCTCTTAAATGGCACTCCCTCGATGTGGGGTGCATTGCTCCAAGTGGCATCAAAGGAGTGTCGTGAACATCTGTTTCACAGGGTAAGTGAAAAACTATACAACACACTGAATACTGATATATTACTACTGAACATTTTAAATAGTTATAATAGCCATTTTCCACAGGATTCTCTCTCTCTCTCTCTCTCTCTCTTCTCTCTCTCTTCTCTCTCTCTCTCTCTCTCTCTCTCTCTCTCTCTCTCTCTCTCCCTCTCTCTCTCTCTCTCTCTCTCTCTCCTCTCTCCTCTCTCTTTTCTCTCTCTCTCTCTCTCTCTTCTCTCTCTCTCTCTGTCTCTTCTCTCTTCTCTCTCTCTCTCTCTCTCTCTCTCTCTCTCTCTCTCTCTTCTCTCTCTCTCTCTCTCTCTCTCTCT
>CM070487.1:45814572-45859572 GCA_036324585.1 Champsocephalus esox
TTACTCAAGTACAAGATCCGAGTACTTCTACTTTTACTAAAGTACAAGATCTGAGTACTTCTACTTTTACTCAAGTACAAGATCTGAGTACTTCTACTTTTACTAAAGTACAAGATCTGAGTACTTCTACTTTTACTAAAGTACAAGATCTGAGTACTTCTACTTGTACTCAAGTACAAGATCCGAGTACTTCTACTTTTACTAAAGTACAAGATCTGAGTACTTCTACTTTTACTCAAGTACAAGATCCGAGTACTTCTACTTTTACTAAAGTATAAGATCTGAGTACTTCTACTTTTACTCAAGTACAAGATCTGAGTACTTCTACTTTTACTCAAGTACAAGATCTGAGTACTTCTACTTTTACTTGAGTAACATTTTGAATGCAGGACTTTTACTGCAACAGAGTATTCTTACACTCTGGTACTTCTACTTAAACACAAGATCTGAGTACTTCTACTTTTACTCAAGTACAATATCTGAGTACTTCTACTTTTACTCAAGTACAATATCTGAGTACTTCTAATTGAGTACAAGATCAAAATGTTTCACTGAAGTACAGTACTTGTTGAGTCGTGAGTACACCACCGATCTTAAGATATAATTATATATATCAATATGTATTTATTTGTTTATTTGTAATCTCCACTAAAACTAAGTATGAAGAGCAAGAAGACTTTCTAAAAAGTAGTGGAGTAGAAGTATAAGGGAGTATACAATTAAAACAAGTACAAGTATTTATTTGTTCATTCTGATATATTATATATGACCACTAGAGGGCGAGCCTGTTTAATTTTTAAGAAACCTGTTGCTCAGTGCAAAACTGCAGTGCATGGGCACACAGACAGACATACAGACAGACAGACAGACAGACAGACAGACAGACAGACAGACAGACAGACAGACAGACAGACACACAGACAGACAGACAGACAGACAGACAGACAGACAGACACACAGACAGACAGACACACAGACAGACAGACAGACAGACAGACAGACAGACAGACAGACAGACAGACAGACAGACAGACAGACAGACAGACAGACAGACAGGCACGCAGACAGACAGACACGCAGACAGACAGACACGCAGACAGACAGACAGACAGACACGCAGACAGACAGACACGCAGACAGACACACACACACGCAGACAGACAGACACGCAGACAGACAGACACGCAGACAGACAGACAGACACACAGACAGACACACAGACAGACAGACAGACAGACACACAGACAGACAGGCACGCAGACAGACAGACAGACAGACAGACAGACAGACACACAGACAGACACACAGACAGACACACAGACAGACAGACAGGCAGACAGACAGACACGCAGACACACAGACAGACAGACAGACAGACAGACAGACAGACAGACAGACAGACAGACAGACAGACAGACAGGCACGCAGACAGACAGGCACGCAGACAGACAGACAGGCAGACAGACAGACAGACAGACAGACAGACAGACAGACAGGCACGCAGACAGACAGACACACAGACAGACAGACAGGCAGACAGACAGACACGCAGACACACAGACAGACAGACAGACAGACAGACAGAGAGACAGACACACAGACAGACAGACACGCAGACAGACAGACACGCAGACAGACAGACACACAGACAGACAGACACGCAGACAGACAGACAGACAGACAGACAGACAGACACAGACAGACAGACAGACAGGTACAGAGACAGGCTCTGTCTGTGTGCAAACCAGTTGGACAAAGGCAAACCAGTTGGACAAAGACAAACCAGTTGGACAAAGTCAAACCAGTTGGACAAAGTCAAACCAGTTGGACAAAGACAGGTAGACAAGCAGATAGAGAGATGAACAGAACAGGTAGTCGGACCATGAGACGGACAGGTGAGTGTTTTATTTGACGCATGATGACCGGCCTCTCTGATTGGACGGGGAGCAAGTGACTGTAAATTATATTCCAACATTTATTTTATTATATTTAAATATCTCCCTCATGTGAAAAAAAGCAACTGGAAGACAGCAGATACAAAAAAATGAGATTTATTGAACTTGAAAATAGCATTAAATTCCACTTAAACATTCATCATAAGTAAACACCTACAACATTACACTGAGAATGTCACCAACCACATATAACACCATGGAGAGAGGATCAGTTCTAACGTACAGCTCAACGGCTAGACGAGAAACAAAAAGGTAAGAGGGATCTTCAGACTGGAAACGAAGAGCGAAGGCCATGCACAGAAGAGTTATCCATTAGTTAGTCGTTAAATGCTTAATCGTGACGATTCATCACTGATTGATCACCAAGATATGACACACAACTTTTCAGAGCACTGTTATTTCACCAATCATTAAAAAAAACACAAAAACAGCACAACACATGCAAACCTCGATGTTTCAGAGTGGTGCAGGGATGACCTATTGTTGTAGTGGACCCTGAAGGCAGCATGTCCCTTTGTTCAGCAGGATAATCTCCACATATTAAAACCACTTTATGATTTCTGGAGTACAAAGCTAACGCTAGGCTATAAAGGAACTACAGCACGATCACGTGACTTCCCGTCACCACCGCTAAGCTAAAGGTGGCTAACGCTAGGCTATCAAGGAACTACAGCACGGTCACATGACTTCACGTCACCACCGCTAAGCTAAAGGTGGCTAACGCTAGGGCTATCAAAGGAACTACAGCACGGTCACATGACTTCACGTCACCACCGCTAAGCTAAAGGAGGCTAATGTTGGGCTATCAAGGAACTACAGCACGGTCACATGACTTCACGTCACCACCGCTAAGCTAAAGGTGGCTAACGCTAGGGCTATAAAGGAACTACAGCACGGTCACATGACTTCACGTCACCACTGCTAAGCTAAAGGTGGCTAGTGTTGGGCTATAAAGGAACTACAGCACGGTCACATGACTTCACGTCACCACCGCTAAGCTAAAGGAGGCTAGTGTTGGGCTATAAAGGAACTACAGCACGATCACATGACTTCACTTCACCACCGCTAAGCTAAAGGTGGCTAATGTTGGGCTATAACTTAACATTAGCCACCTTTAGCTTAGCGGTGGTGACCGTGCTGTAGTTCCTTTAGAGCATCACGTTCGTTTTCTACTTCTGGAGATTGCATTTATGCTTCAACTACTAAAAAAGTGCTGTCAATATGTTAACCATAGATCTTATTTATCCAAACCGAATTGACATCCAAACAAGGGAACAGGAAGTGATAAAAGTGCTGACTCCTTTCAGGGTTGTAGGACTCATTCCTGCACCACTCTACGGAGGAGGAATGGGAAAGAAGCAGCGTCAGACCGCCTTGTTTCTGCCATCTGGTGGAACAGGAGATCAGTAGCAGGAGGATGAAGACACCGAATGCTCAGAAAGCTTGTGGTTGACATGGAGCAGTCAGCAGGACGTGATACTTCAAGTGTAGGCACTCGCGGCTCTTCAACAGTGCACAGCGTCGGGAGTGATTTTCAAAACAAAAAACAACATTTCCTCCCAAAGCCTGGTGGACCTGGCAAGTTCCTCCTGAAGAAAACAATGTCTCGCTTTCCAAAAAGAGTGTTCGAGCAACACACAGATATGTTGGGAACAATGGTTTGATTACATGTCTCACTTAAAATAAAAAAAGTTTGGAGTGATCTTTGGTGCTCGGTGACAGAACCAGATGAGATCCAAAGAGCTGTTGGCACCAATCTCCAATCCCAACGTTAACGGAGCGTTCACAACGGACGGGGAGCGAATATTTAGCATTTAAAGTCAACGAAAAGACAGCGGCGCTAATGAAACTGATGATATGGCTACGCTGTATTCATAAGACTTCAATTTTTCAACTCCAGCGATACATTTGGTTGACTATTTTTACAAAAAGCCAATCAGCGGTGAGAATCTCCATCGGTCGTTTCTCCCGTTGTTGACACATACAACCACACAGCAGCCGTTAGCGGTTAGCGGTTAGCACACATTTCCTCCTACTTGTTCAGAAACGGGAGAAATAGCAGTGTTTTCAAAAGTGTACAAACCACAGACGGTCCACGGCAAATACAGTCTGTGCGTTATTATTGTCTGTATGATGTTATGTTGAGCGGGACAGAGAATCTGCTACGGTAGCTTAGCATAGCCTGATCGATATCCATTACATGCATCGATATCAGTATGATGTTATTTTGAGCCGGACAGAGAATCTGCTACGGTAGCTTAGCATAGCCTGATCGATATCCATTACATGCATCGATATCAGTATGATGTTATTTTAAGCCGGGACAGAGAATCTGCTACGGTAGCTTAGCATAGCCTGATCGATATCCATTACATGCATCGATATCAGTATGATGTTATTCCAGCATCATTTTGTGCATTACATTTACACCATGGCATATATGTTAGTGTTGGTATCTATATGGAGATAAGCCCCGCCTCCTCGACAGCGCATCTACTTTGAGTGACGCGAGTAAACACCAACGATGCCGCGGTCAAACTTTAAAGGCAAACATTCGCTCCACGTCCGGTTGTGAACGCACCTTAAGACAGAGGAAGTATAAAGAGTGCTGCAGGACGACAAGAACCCACGGAGAACATCAGTATGGCTATACAAAATCCTTCATTTAGCACGAGGCTGCCTCCTCGATTACTACGACAGTTCATCGTCTCTTCTTCCACTCCCTTCGACTTCTGAGGTCAACGCTCGGCCCTCTTGGACCAGGAGACACCCCGAGAAGAAACCCCTTCACACACACGTTAATATCAGTCTAATATTAACTCCATTAGTACTATATTTTATAGAAAAGAAGCTTCAATATGTTCCTATGTACCTTGTGAATTTAGAATACAAAAGAGAAAGTAAAATCACAGCATAGATGCAGATTCTCCTGAAGCCTGCACAGTAATTAGGGTCTCTCCTTGTTTGCATATACCGCCGATTCATTATGCTGCGGGTGGAAATCAAATCTTTTATTTTTACATGTGCTCTGGAAAAGCTTGTTTGAAAGGTGCTGAGAGAAAGATCCTCCTGCGCTTCCTCTGGAGGGACGCAGGGCAGCGAGGCCGATCTGGAGTGTTAAGATAATGGGAGTGAGCGCAAAAGAAAATCCACTTTTTCGAGGATAAGATCTGCTTCAGCCGACCCGACCAGCCGCTGCACGTCCGCCTCGTTTCCCGCGATTTCCCCCGAGAAGGCGTCGTAGAAAAATAGTTCCCAAGAGGAGTTTTTCCAGTAAAGTGATTAAAAAGTCAAGAGTGATGTTTACTGCATGATGAAGCCGGGCGTCGGGGCCAGACGAGGGGCGGGCCTCTGCGGCACGGCGGGGGGGTACTGAGACATGAAGTGGGCGGGGTATCCAGAGGAGACGTTGGGGAAAGGTTGACCCGTTCTGGGAGGAATCGGCGGGTACGGAGAGTAGACAGCAGGCGGTTCGGCGGCGGGATATTGGTTGAGAATTGGCGCCGGTTGGGACGGAGGGTTTTTCCTCCTGGGCTGAGCAGTGGGAGACGATCCGCTGCTGCCGTTAATCTGCGAGGCGACAGACGAAGGAACGTCCTGTGATCGAGAGTTTGGGACCGTGGGGAGCCGATGGCCGTTCATCACCATCTCCTGAAGCTTCTCGATCTTCACCCTCCGCAGGTGGGCCAGCTTCCTGTTGCTCTGGTACGAGTCGATGAAGGAGTCCAGAGGCATGTCTCCGTCCAGGAAGCAGTCGGCCATGTTCTGCAGACAGAGAATAGTCCTGTGGTTTAGGGTCAATTTCAAACTAACAAGTGGAGAGTGGGAGAGGGTTATAAAACCCTCCAACAGGATGTCATCAACCCCTCCAACAGGAAGTTATCAACCCCTCCAACAGGAAGTCATCAACCCCTCCAACAGGAAGTTATTAAACCTTAAACAGGAAGTTATTAAACCCTCCAACAGGAAGTTATTAAACCCTCCAAAGGATTAAAACAAATAGGAAGTTATTAAACCTAAAAGAAGACAAACCCTCCAATAGGAAGTTACCAAACCCTCCAATAGGAAGTTATCAAACCTTAAATAGGAAGTTACCAAACCCTCCAACAGGAAGTTACCAAACCCTCCAACAGGAAGTTACCAAACCCTCCAACAGCAAGTCTGCATTATCATTTTATTTTGTTAACTTTGTACAGTATTGCATTTTGCAGCGCTGACACCTGAATAGTTGTATGGGATATCATACACAAGTTCCTTATGTCATCTGATCTTTTGGTTAAAATAGTAGTTTGTAACATCTCTAATTTTGGGATAACCACTTGAATGATTTGCACAATGGGTTAAAAACAGGACGGGTAGATATTGCAGGATAAATATGTTGACCTCTAATGTAGTCTCTCTGCCCACATGCTCTGCAAAAGGACGGTTGGACTGAACAATGCCTCCTCTGTAGCAGGAGCGTGGCGTGGGGAGAAAATTAGGGGAGGGCAATAATACGTCCTTTCTTTTGGGTCGGGGTGTGGTGGTCAATGTGATAACGTAACCAGATGAGTGATTACAGCACCCGGTATCATTGTACACACATGTGTATCATACAGATGCAGGACTCACACACGCCTGCTATCTAGCCGACAGGTCCGCACGCGCTCTCCAGCCCAAACTCTAATAAGCATTCATTCACAAACTAAATCAGGAGACCTTTTACGTTCGATTCGCTCCTTTGTTCCTCGCTGTACGCAGCTCCAGTTTGGGCATCGGCCGGTCATCAGATTGTATTTTAGTTGCTGCTGTAGCGGAAGTTTAGTATAATTATTTTTGATGAAATACTCCAAATCTCCACCCTCCATCATTGCCCTTGCTTCAGTTGCTTGCTACTTTCTAACGGCGGTGAGAGTGGTGCAGTGACGCTATCTATCTTCTATCGATTCGATGTATGATTAGAAAATTATAAAAGTAGGGTAGACGTGTGGATATTATCCGACTGAACACAACGAGCATTTATCTAACAGGTTCGTTTTCCACTGACCTTATTTCGAGCTATTTTCCAAAATCCTCTGGAGAAATCTCATTGCTTTTTAGTCGAGGGAAACGAGTGCAGCTTACTTCTGGGATTTTAAGACGCGTCACTGCAACACTAAGTTGATGCGATTTGATTGGATTGTGAGCCAAGGGAAGCCAGCCGCCTCTGGCTTCCCTTGCCATGGCCCTGACCAATCACAGGTTGGCAGGGGCATGACGTGAGCCTTGTCTGATTGGTCTATCTCTCCATTTATATTCTACCATAAGGGAAGCCAATTTCGGCTGGCCTCCTCTCGCAACAGAGAGTGCAATCTACTGTTTCACCATAACATGTAGAGGGGCGCTGTTTCACTCTTTGTAAAACACTCAATGAGAATGGGGGAGAGACGGGCCGTCAGCAACACAACAAACCGAAACTAAACAAAGTGTTTTTATTTATTTATTAACATTACAACTACAATCCAAAAAAACAGAGGGAAGCCTGGCTTCCCTTGGCCTCCAGAAGAAAACGCCACTGCTCTGTAGGGAGGACATCAGGGATATAAATGACTGTCTGATGTCACGGAGGGAAACATGGAGTCATCATGGAGAAAGAAATATCGCTCACCTCTGTCTCCTCCTCTATTTTAGCTCCCTCCGCCTGAAGAAGGGCCAGCAGGATGTCAAGGGAGGTGTTTCCTGACGTGTGGTCTGTGAAATACAAATAAATAAAATGTTATTATACTGAAGGACCCCACATAAACACACATTGGACTGATTTAAAACGGCTCCTTAAAAAAGGGGCCATATTCTATTCTCTATTATATTACACAATCAGAAGGACAAATTCCCAAACTCGTTTCAATGAGGACATCTAAGGAGCACCTGATGTGGTTCAACCCAAACGTTAGCCACCTTTAGCTTAGCGGTGGTGACGTGAGGTCATGTGACCGTGCTGTAGTTCCTTTATAGCCCAACATTAACCTCCTTTAGCTTAGCGGTGGTGACGTGAAGTCATGTGACCGTGCTGTAGTTCCTTCATAGCCCAACATTAGCCACCTTTAGCTTAGCGGTGGTGACATGAAGTCATGTGACCGTGCTGTAGTTCCTTTATAGCCCAACATTAGCCACCTTTAGCTTAGCGGTGGTGACGTGAAGTCATGTGACTGTGCTGTAGTACCTTTATAGCCCAACATTAGCCTCCTTTAGCTTAGCGGTGGTGACGTGAAGTCATGTGACCGTGCTGTAGTTCCTTTATAGCCCAACATTAGCCACCTTTAGCTTAGCGGTGGTGACGTGAAGTCATGTGACCGTGCTTTATAGCCCAACATTAGCCGCCTTTAGCTTAGCGGTGGTGACGTGAAGTCATGTGACCGTGCTGTAGTTCCTTTATAGCCCAACATTAGCCACCTTTAGCTTAGCGGTGGTGACGTGAAGTCATGTGACCGTGCTGTAGTTCCGTTATAGCCCAACATTAGCCTTTTTTTTGTGGTTTTTAAATGTGGAGTTTATCCTGCTGAACTAAAACGTGTAAGAATCATAAACGTATGTTTGACACAGAGATTATTTTCTGTAATGATCCAAAATCAAATGGAGAAATCCCATTGAACCAGGGAGATGCTGCCTTCAGGGTCCAAAGCAAAAATCAGTCATCCAGCACCTCTCTAAGGTGCTTGTTTGCTATTCAGACGGAGCAACCCACGCACTGTGGATTAACTGCACCGAAATTAACCAGGGAGCTAATTTGACAACAACAAAAAAACAGGCCCAAGGATACTCTGTAACTCTTTATGCAAAACATGTTAATATAAACATACCTGAATGAGCCCGTCACACAGGTTTCACATGTCCTGCCACGCTGAGGCAGGACATGTGAAACCTGTGACTGACACTTTCCAAACAGAGTAACGCCTCTGTGTTTGCTGTGAACTCCAAGAGTGAAACTGAGGGTGTGTGTGTGTGTGTGTGTGTGTGTGTGTGTGTTCCTAAGGTATTTGAGTTCAACATGTAAGAAGTAGAAAGTACAGGTATTTGAGTTCAACATGTAAGAAGTAGAAAGTACAGGTATTTGAGTTCAACATGTAAGAAGTAGAAAGTACAGGTATTTGAGTTCAACATGTAAGTAGAAAGTACAGTTATTTGAGTTCAACATGTGAGAAGTAGAAAGTACAGGCATTTGAGTTCAACATGTAAGAAGTAGAAAGTGCAGGTATTTGAGTTCAACATGTGAGAAGTAGAAAGTACAGGTATTTGTGTTCAACATGTAAGAAGTAGAAAGTACAGGTATTTGAGTTCAACATGTGAGAAGTAGAAAGTACAGGTATTTGAGTTCAACATGAGAGAAGTAGAAAGTACAGGTATTTGAGTTCAACATGAGAGAAGTAGAAAGTACAGGTATTTGAGTTCAACATGTGAGAAGTAGAAAGTACAGGTATTTGAGTTCAACATGTGAGAAGTAGAAAGTACAGGTATTTGGGTTCAACATGTGAGAAGTAGAAAGTACAGGTATTTGAGGACAGGTATTTGGGTTCAACATGTAAGAAGTCGAAAGTACAGGTATTTGAGTTCAACATGTAAGAAGTAGAAAGTACAGGTATTTGGGTTCAACATGTAAGAAGTAGAAAGTACAGGTATTTGAGTTCAACATGTAGAGAAGTAGAAAGTACAGGTATTTGGGTTCAACATGTGAGAAGTAGAAAGTACAGGTATTTGAGTTCAACATGTAAGAAGTAGAAAGTACAGGTATTTGTGTTCAACATGTGAGAAGTAGAAAGTACAGGTATTTGTGTTCAACATGTAAGAAGTAGAAAGTACAGGTATTTGAGTTCAACATGTAAGAAGTAGAAAGTACAGGTATTTGAGTTCAACGTGTAAGAAGTAGAAAGTACAGGTATTTGTGTTCAACATGTAAGAAGTAGAAAGTACAGGTATTTGGGTTCAACATGTGAGAAGTAGAAAGTACAGGTATTTGGGTTCAACATGAGAGAAGTAGAAAGTACAGGTATTTGAGTTCAACATGTGAGAAGTAGAAAGTTCAGGTATTTGAGTTCAACATGAGAGAAGTAGAAAGTACAGGTATTTGTGTTCAACATGTGAGAAGTAGAAAGTACAGGAATTTGAGTTCAACATGAGAGAAGTAGAAAGTACAGGTATTTGAGTTCAACATGTGAGAAGTAGAAAGTACAGGTATTTGAGTTCAATATGTAAGAAGTAGAAAGTACAGGTATTTGTGTTCAACATGTGAGAAGTAGAAAGTACAGGAATTTGAGTTCAACATGAGAGAAGTAGAAAGTACAGGTATTTGAGTTCAAAATGTGAGAAGTAGAAAGTACAGGTATTTGAGTTCAACATGTAAGAAGTAGAAAGTACAGGTATTTGAGTTCAACATGTGAGAAGTAGAAAGTACAGGTATTTGAGTTCAACATGTAAGAAGTCAAAGTAAAAAGTGGTCGGAAAAATAAGTGTGGAGTAACGTACTGATACCAGAAACAGTACAGTAAGAAAGTATTTGTACTCCACTACTTCCCACCTCTGCTTATGCATGGTGGCTCTCAAGACCACTAGTTACTGATCTGAAGTACTGTGTGAAGTCCGTCATTCCTCCTGCCTCCACATAATAAATAAACTGCACATTTAATTACAGACAGGCTACGGTCTAACCTGATATGTTATTCTACATGATTCAGTCCATGCAGGCTGACTATGAATCATGCATGAACTCAGATAAAGACTTAATCACATGACGACCACAACAGAGCGCCAGCTAACCAATCAGAGCTGGGCTCTGATTGGTTGGCTCTGTCTGGTTTCAGACAGAGCCAACCAATCAGAGCTGGGCTCTGATTGGTTGGCTCTGTCTGAAACCTCTGAATCAGAGGAGAGGACTCTTTAAAGTAGAGACACTACATACTGATATACACCTGAACATCAGCAGGAGAGGACTCTTTAAAGTAGAGACACTACATACTGATATACACCTGAACATCAGCAGGAGAGGACTCTTTAAAGTAGAGACACTACATACTGATATACACCTGAACATCAGCAGGAGAGGACTCTTTAAAGTAGAGACACTACATACTGATATACACCTGAACATCAGCAGGAGAGGACTCTTTAAAGTAGAGACACTACATACTGATATACACCTGAACATCAGCAGGAGAGGACTCTTTAAAGTAGAGACACTACATACTGATATACACCTGAACATCAGCAGGAGAGGACTCTTTAAAGTAGAGACACTACATACTGATATACACCTGAACATCAGCAGGAGAGGACTCTTTAAAGTAGAGACACTACATACTGATATACACCTGAACATCAGCAGGAGAGGACTCTTTAAAGTAGAGACACTACATACTGATATACACCTGAACATCAGCAGGAGAGGACTCTTTAAAGTAGAGACACTACATACTGATATACACCTGAACATCAGCAGGAGAGGACTCTTTAAAGTAGAGACACTACATACTGATATACACCTGAACATCAGCAGGAGAGGACTCTTTAAAGTAGAGACACTACATACTGATATACACCTGAACATCAGCAGAATTGAAAGTAAATAATGACCACCATTAGTTGTTGTTACCAGACATTGCAGCCCTAAAGGCAATAATGCCACTGATGCAGCAGTCTGTGATTTTGTTTGCTGTCAGCAATGATGGCTTTTATCAAATGTAGGTTACCCGGTGTCCGCCTTCAATGCACTCTCCTTCTTTGTTTTGGAGCAGCTGGGGAAGGATGGCGGCGCGCAGAGAAATATATCTGTTTGACCCAGATCCAGTACAGTAGTCGCTGTGTTTGCACTCAGTTACACCCTGCACTGTTCTCCAGGAACTCCTCTGTTTTACTACTCACTGTCCAATGAGGGGTGCAGGCATGACGTATTTCAAACAAAGGTTTATGATACTTACTGGTTTAGTCAGAAGAATAATCTCCACATATTAACACCACTTAATGATTTCTGAAGTAAAAAGCTAATGTTGGGCTATAAAGGAACTACAGCACGGTCACATGACTTCACGACACCACCGCTAAGCTAAAGGAGGCTAATGTTGGGCTATAAAGGAACTACAGCACGGTCACATGACTTCACGTCACCACCGCTAAGCTAAAGGAGGCTAATGTTGGGCTATAAAGGAACTACAGCACGGTCACATGACTTCACGTCACCACCGCTAAGCTAAAGGAGGCTAATGTTGGGCTATAAAGGAACTACAGCACGGTCACATGACTTCACGTCACCACCGCTAAGCTAAAGGAGGCTAATGTTGGGCTATAAAGGAACTACAGCACGGTCACATGACTTCATGTCACCACCGCTAAGCTAAAGGAGGCTAATGTTGGGCTATAAAGGAACTACAGCACGGTCACATGACTTCACGTCACCACCGCTAAGCTAAAGGAGGCTAATGTTGGGCTATAAAGGAACTACAGCACGGTCACATGACTTCACGTCACCAGCGCTAAGCTAAAGGCTGCTAATGTTGGGCTATAAAGGAACTACAGCACGGTCACATGACTTCACGTCTCCACCGCTAAGCTAAAGGAGGCTAATGTTGGGCTATAAAGGAACTACAGCACGGTCACATGACTTCACGTCACCACCGCTAAGCTAAAGGTGGCTAATGTTGGGCTATAAAGGAACTACAGCACGGTCACATGACTTCACGTCACCACCGCTAAGCTAAAGGAGGCTAATGTTGGGCGTGATGACGTTTAGTCGTCTCATTTAGACACTTGTGCGCAACCTCTGTTTTTAAATTCACAAGTGGGGGACGTATGTTATGTCGTAGAACAAAACGTTGACACCTCTTCTTGGCTTGTTTAAACCACAGACCTTAATTCAGACAAAAAACACGATCAGAAAACCATTGACCTCCAGACCAGGGGACACAAAGTAGTAAAATGCTGACTTCAGTGCTAGCCTGAAGCGTTAATGCAATCACCAGTGCACTCATTAATGCACCTCTCTTTTGGCTCTAACAGCTTAAATATCGACATCCACTGAGAACGTTCCACAGTGGGCTTTTGGGTGGGAAGCAGGCCAACCCCCCCCCCACTCAGATTTACAGCAGAGGACGATGTGGACTCGTTCTCTAAATGACTTTCTCACGGTCTGCACTGTGTCCGCTCAGAAACACGCGCGTGATTCCTCACAGTCCCTCTCGTTATGGGCAGAGCTGGGAAGTAACTAAGTACATTTATTTTAAGTACACTTTTGAGGTACTTGTAGTTTACTCGAGTGTTTCAATGTGTGGCTACTGTGTACTTGTACTCCACTACATGTATTTAATCAAGTGTTGAATCAGACTTTAGCTCCATCTGGAGTAAATCCACCAGCTACTCTGCAGTCTACAAAGTACTTCAGACTAGCTGCTCCTCCACCAGCTACCCTGCAGTCTACAAAGTACTTCAGACTAGCTGCACCTTCACCAGCTACCCTGCAGTCTACAAAGTACTTCAGACTAGCTGCACCTCCACCAGCTACCCTGCAGTCTACAAAGTACTTCAGACTAGCTGCACCTCCACCAGCTACCCTGCAGTCTACAAAGTACTTCAGACTAGCTGCACCTCCACCAGCTACCCTGCAGTCTACAAAGTACTTCAGACTAGCTGCACCTCCACCAGCTACCCTGCAGTCTACAAAGTACTTCAGACTAGCTGCACCTCCACCAGCTACCCTGCAGTCTACAAAGTACTTCAGACTAGCTGCTCCTTCACCAGCTACCCTGCAGTCTACAAAGTACTTCAGACTAGCTGCACCTCCACCAGCTACCCTGCAGTCTACAAAGTACTTCAGACTAGCTGCACCTTCACCAGCTACCCTGCAGTCTACAAAGTACTTCAGACTAGCTGCACCTTCACCAGCTACCCTGCAGTCTACAAAGTACTTCAGACTAGCTGCTCCTCCACCAACTACCCTGCAGTCTACAAAGTACTTCAGACTAGCTGCACCTCCACCAGCTACCCTGCAGTCTACAAAGTACTTCAGACTAGCTGCACCTCCACCAGCTACCCTGCAGTCTACAAAGTACTTCAGACTAGCTGCACCTCCACCAGCTACCCTGCAGTCTACAAAGTACTTCAGACTAGCTGCTCCTTCACCAGCTACCCTGCAGTCTACAAAGTACTTCTACACTCTGCACAACGACTACTTTCACTGTCTTTACTATATTTAGATGAGAATACTTTCTGCTTTCACTTGAGGAACATTTTGAATGACTTTTACTGAAACAGAGTATTCCTACACTCAAGTACAAGATCTGAGTACTTCTACTTTTACTCAAGTACAAGATCAGAGTACTTCTACTTTTACTCAAGTACAAGATCAGTGTACTTCTACTTTTACTCAAGTATAAGATCAGAGTACTTCTACTTTTACTCAAGTACAAGATCAGTGTACTTCTACTTTTACTCAAGTATAAGATCAGAGTACTTCTACTTTTACTCAAGTATAAGATCTGAGTACTTCTACTTTTACTCAAAGTACAAGATCTGAGTACTTCTACTTTTACTCAAGAACAAGATCTCAGTACTTCTACTTTTACTCAAGTACAAGATCTGAGTACTTCTACTTTTACTCAAGTATAAGATCAGAGTACTTCTACTTTTACTCAAGTACAAGATCAGAGTACTTCTACTTTTACTCAAGTATAAGATCAGAGTACTTCTACTTTTACTCAAGTACAAGTTCAGAGTACTTCTACTTTTACTCAAGTACAAGATCTGAGTACTTCTACTTTTACTCAGTACAAGATCTGAGTACTTCTACTTTTACTCAAGTACAAGATCTCAGTACTTCTACTTTTACTCAAGTATAAGATCTGAGTACTTCTACTTTTACTCAAGTATAAGATCTGAGTACTTTTACTTCATTACAAGATCTGAGTACTTCTACTTTTACTCAAGTACAAGATCTCAGTACTTCTACTTTTACTCAAGTATAAGATCTGAGTACTTCTACTCAAGTAGAAGATCAGAGTACTTCTACTTTTACTCAAGTATAAATCAGAGTACTTCTACTTTTACTCAAGTACAAGATCTCAGTACTTCTACTTTTACTCAAGTATAAGATCAGAGTACTTCTACTTTTACTCAAGTATAAGATCAGAGTACTTCTACTTTTACTAAGTACAAGATCTGATTACTTCTACCTTTACTCAAGAACAAGATCTGAGTACTTCTACTTTTACTCAAGTACAATATATGAGTACTTCTACTTTTACTCAAGTATAAGATCTGAGTACTTCTACTCAAGTAGAAGATCAGAGTACTTCTACTTTTACTCAAGTATAAATCAGAGTACTTCTACTTTTACTCAAGTACAAGATCTCAGTACTTCTACTTTTACTCAAGTATAAGATCAGAGTACTTCTACTTTTACTCAAGTACAAGATCTGAGTACTTCTACTTTACTCAAGTACAAGATCTGAGTACTTCTACTTTTACTCAAGTACAGATCTGAGTACTTCTACTTTTACTCAAGTATAAGATCTGAGTACTTTACTTTTACTCAAGTACAAGATCAGAGTACTTCTACTTTTACTCAAGTATAAGATCTGAGTACTTCTACTTTTACTCAAGTATAAAATCTGAGTACTTCTACTTTTACTCAAGTACAAGATCTGAGTACTTCTACTTTTACTCAAGTATAGATCAGAGTACTTCTACTTTTACTAAGTACAAGATCTGATTACTTCTACCTTTTACTCAAGTACAAGATCTGAGTACTTCTACTTTTACTCAAGTACAAGATATGAGTACTTCTACTTTTACTCAAGTACACGATCAGAGTACTTCTACTTTTACTCAAGTATAAGATCAGAGTACTTCTACTTTTACTCAAGTATAAGATCAGAGTACTTCTACTTTTACTCAAGTATAAGATCTGAGTACTTTTACTTCATTACAAGATCTGAGTACTTCTACTTTTACTCAAGTATAAGACCTGAGTACTTCTACTTTTACTCAAGTACTAGATCAGAGTACTGATACTTTTACTCAAGTACTAGATCTGAGTACTTCTACTTTTACTCAAGTACTAGATCTGAGTGCTTCTACTTTTACTCAAGTACTAGATCTGAGTACTTCTACTTTTACTCAAGTACTAGATCTGAGTACTTCTACTTTTACTCAAGTATAAATCAGAGTACTTCTACTTTTACTCAAGTATAAATCAGAGTACTTCTACTTTTACTCCAGTACTAGATCTGATACGATCAGAGTACTTCTCCCACCTCTGTATGTCGGCGTTGTTGAAATGAAAAACACAGAAGTCGTAGCAGGCTGAAGGCTGCAGGCTGCAGGCTGAAGGCTGCAGGCTGCAGGCTGCAGGCTGAAGGCTGAAGGCTGAAGGCTGCAGGCTGAAGGCTGCAGGCTGAAGGCTGCAGGCTGAAGGCTGCAGGCTGAAGGCTGAAGGCTGCAGGCTGAAGGCTGCAGGCTGAAGGCTGAAGGCTGCAGGCTGCAGGCTGCAGGCTGAAGGCTGAAGGCTGCAGGCTGCAGGCTGAAGGCTGCAGGCTGAAGGCTGCAGGCTGAAGGCGGGTTTAAGGCCTGACAGAAGGTGGTTCCGTCAGGCCTTTTGTAAACACTCCTCTTTTAGCCCTTAAAGAGGCCCTAGTATACTTAATTGGGTTTTCTCTTTCGTGTAGTGTGTTCTGTATCTCTGACATCGCTGAAAAGGGCCACGCTACATAACGAGTACTTTTTTGTAATTTAGGTGTATTTTGATTTTCACTTTGGTCTTTTCACTCGAGTACGACTTGAGAGGACTTTCCGTAGAGTATAAAATATCTTCTTCCACGGCTGTTAGTCCATACTTTAAATGCAGCAGCACCTTTGCAGCAAGCCGTGGTTTTAATCACCGGCTGCAGCTTTGTAACACGCTTTCAAACGGTCTACTGCTAAACGTCCAGTCAGACTCCCACGGATCAGCGTGTGCATCGACGAGGCGAAACGCGAATCATTAACTTCCCGGCGGCATAAAGAGCAGCGTCGCCTCCTTCCTTGTTCAAGGTCACTTCTGCAACTCGTTAGGTCACTTCTGCAACTCGTTAGGTCACGTCTGCAACTCGTTAGGTCACGTCTGCAACTCGTTAGGTCACGTCTGCAACTCGTTAGGTCACGTCTGCAACTCGTTAGGTCACGTCTGCAACTCGTTAGGTCACGTCTGCAACTCGTTAGGTCACGTCTGCAACTCGTTAGGTCACGTCTGCAACTCGTTAGGTCACGTCTGCAACTCGTTAGGTCACGTCTGCAACTCGTTAGGTCACGTCTGCAACTCGTTAGGTCACTTCTGCAACTCGTTAGGTCACTTCTGCAACTCGTTAGGTCACTTCTGCAACTCGTTAGGTCACTTCTGCAACTCGTTAGGTCACTTCTGCAACTCGTTAGGTCACTTCTGCAACTCGTTAGGTCACTTCTGCAACTCGTTAGGTCACTTCTGCAACTCGTTAGGTCACTTCTGCAACTCGTTAGGTCACTTCTGCAACTCGTTAGGTCACTTCTGCAACTCGTTAGGTCACTTCTGCAACTCGTTAGGTCACTTCTGCAACTCGTTAGGTCACTTCTGCAACTCGTTAGGTCACTTCTGCAACTCGTTAGGTCACTTCTGCAACTCGTTAGGTCACTTCTGCAACTCGTTAGGTCACTTCTGCAACTCGTTAGGTCACGTCTGCAACTCGTTAGGTCACGTCTGCAACTCGTTAGGTCACGTCTGCAACTCGTTAGGTCACTTCTGCAACTCGTTAGGTCACTTCTGCAACTCGTTAGGTCACTTCTGCAACTCGTTAGGTCACTTCTGCAACTCGTTAGGTCACTTCTGCAACTCGTTAGGTCACTTCTGCAACTCGTTAGGTCACTTCTGCAACTCGTTAGGTCACTTCTGCAACTCGTTAGGTCACTTCTGCAACTCGTTAGGTCACTTCTGCAACTCGTTAGGTCACTTCTGCAACTCGTTAGGTCACTTCTGCAACTCGTTAGGTCACTTCTGCAACTCGTTAGGTCACTTCTGCAACTCGTTAGGTCACTTCTGCAACTCGTTAGGTCACTTCTGCAACTCGTTAGGTCACTTCTGCAACTCGTTAGGTCACTTCTGCAACTCGTTAGGTCACTTCTGCAACTCGTTAGGTCACTTCTGCAATGGGTGGGTCTGATAATAAGCAAAGAATCGGCTTTCGAGAGTTTCCACAAACAACAATTAGTCGGACCGAGACTCCTCCTAAAGTGGGGAATTTACTGGCAATAAGATTTTTGGCAGAAGACGTCATGTTGGTTTTCCCAACTTGCACTGGTGGAGATTACACGGAATCGAACACAGACAGAGGTTTCTTTCTTACATTTAGCCGTTCAAATGTAATTTAATTATATCTTTCACTCAAAAAGCACATCACTGCCATTTAGGAATGTATAGCTCCATGGTTACTGATGTTCAGGTGTATATCAGTATGCAGTGTCTCTACTTTAAAGAGTCCTCTCCTGCTGATGTTCAGGTGTATATCAGTGTGTAGTGTCTCTACTTTAAAGAGTCCTCTCCTGCTGATGTTCAGGTGTATATCAGTATGTAGTGTCTCTACTTTAAAGAGTCCTCTCCTGCTGATGTTCAGGTGTATATCAGTATGTAGTGTCTCTACTTTAAAGAGTCCTCTCCTGCTGATGTTCAGGTGTATATCAGTACGTAGCGTCTCTACTTTAAAGAGTCCTCTCCTGTTGATGTTCAGGTGTATATCAGTATGCAGTGTCTCTACTTTAAAGAGTCCTCTCCTGCTGATGTTCAGGTGTATATCAGTATGTAGTGTCTCTACTTTAAAGAGTCCTCTCTCGTTGATGTTCAGGTGTATATCAGTATGTAGTGTCTCTACTTTAAAGAGTCCTCTCCTGCTGATGTTCAGGTGTATATCAGTATGTAGTGTCTCTACTTTAAAGAGTCCTCTCCTGCTGATGTTCAGGTGTATATCAGTACGTAGCGTCTCTACTTTAAAGAGTCCTCTCCTGTTGATGTTCAGGTGTATATCAGTATGCAGTGTCTCTACTTTAAAGAGTCCTCTCCTGCTGATGTTCAGGTGTATATCAGTATGTAGTGTCTCTACTTTAAAGAGTCCTCTCTTGTTGATGTTCAGGTGTATATCAGTATGTAGTGTCTCTACTTTAAAGAGTCCTCTCCTGCTGATGTTCAGGTGTATATCAGTATGTAGTGTCTCTACTTTAAAGAGTCCTCTCCTGCTGATGTTCAGGTGTATATCAGTACGTAGCGTCTCTACTTTAAAGAGTCCTCTCCTGCTGATGATCAGGTGTATATCAGTATGTAGTGTCTCTACTTTAAAGAGTCCTCTCCTGCTGATGTTCAGGTGTATATCAGTATGCAGTGTCTCTACTTTAAAGAGTCCTCTCCTGCTGATGATCAGGTGTATATCAGTATGTAGTGTCTCTACTTTAAAGAGTCCTCTCCTGTTGATGTTCAGGTGTATATCAGTATGCAGTGTCTCTACTTTAAAGAGTCCTCTCCTGCTGATGTCCAGGTGTATATCAGTATGTAGTGTCTCTACTTTAAAGAGTCCTCTCTCGTTGATGTTCAGGTGTATATCAGTATGTAGTGTCTCTACTTTAAAGAGTCCTCTCCTGCTGATGTTCAGGTGTATATCAGTATGTAGTGTCTCTACTTTAAAGAGTCCTCTCCTGCTGATGTTCAGGTGTATATCAGTACGTAGCGTCTCTACTTTAAAGAGTCCTCTCCTGTTGATGTTCAGGTGTATATCAGTATGCAGTGTCTCTACTTTAAAGAGTCCTCTCCTGCTGATGTTCAGGTGTATATCAGTATGTAGTGTCTCTACTTTAAAGAGTCCTCTCTTGTTGATGTTCAGGTGTATATCAGTATGTAGTGTCTCTACTTTAAAGAGTCCTCTCCTGCTGATGTTCAGGTGTATATCAGTACGTAGCGTCTCTACTTTAAAGAGTCCTCTCCTGCTGATGTTCAGGTGTATATCAGCAGAGTGAGCGGCCGGCACACTATTTTGAGAAGCTGCTCGGCAACCACTGCGTCAACAAAGTCACAAGTGTTGTCGCTCCCTCTCCGTCACACAGGGCAGCACTGTGAAGGTGTTACTGTGCGAGAGGGATCCTGCAGCAACACGACAAAGGGCTGATGGGAAACACGAGAAGTGGACAAACTGGTTCTCTCAGTCTGTTGTTCTTCATGCGGGAAAACGAACATTACATTACATGTCCTCTGACGACGACTGACGGCACGAGGAGTTCACTGTCAAACTGAAAGCGCATAACTGCAGCAGCGTCTACGTATTATTTCTTAAATTTCAGAAGTCACAAAAATCTAAATAAGTATGTATACTATTTATTCTGATACTGTTAATGGTTTGATTGCAACACATATAATAAGTTTGTTACATGCCGCTTTACAGAAGCACGTTGCCCATAAACTACATGTCCCACAATGCATCTCATTTTGTGACACTGAAGAGACTTGCAATTATTATTTGCCCTAGACTTCTGTTCAGACGTTGTTAATTATGAAGTAGTTACCCTATCCGATAATAATCCAATGCAGAGGCAATAATGTAATATAATTCAAATATGTGTTCATTTTAATTCATTTCTTATTTTAAAGTTACTTCACTGTAACTATTTCGATCTGTCCGTCTGTACACACACACTCAGAGACTGACAATAAAGTTGACTTTGACTGATATAAAAACCATCGTTCTGGTGAGTTTCGTGCACTGTGTCGTACCGAGGGTGGATTTGCGCAGCTGGAAGGACTCGAAGTTCTCCTGCAGGCGGGCGTATCGCTGGGGTCAGCGTCTCCTTCCTCTGCTCCAGGCGGGGCTGCAGGTCCAGGTTCTGCTCAGCGAGGGTCCGGTTGCTCACCAGCGTCGTCTCCTTGCTCTGCTGCACCCCCTGCATCTGGAAAATACAACAACAAAAAAGAACATGTCAGAATGATATTGATCAGAATTCCTTTATCCCGCAACGGGGACATTTGCGGTATTGCAACAGCAAGAGTATAGTGCAGTATGCAAAAGAAGTGAATATCGGCTATGAATCAGAACACCAAACGGGCCAGTTTCCACACAACCCCCACAAGTCTCTTCCCATATTTAGAAAGACAGATCATACAACATGTGTCACAGATCTGTTTCACAATCTGCAGCTTTTTCTACAAGAAGAAAACTGCAGTTCAATGCTTCTACCTATCCATTGGGTTTTGGATTATTGCAACGTTTATGATATTTACACTTTTAGTTCAGCAGGATCATCTCCACATGTTAACACCACTTTATGCTTTCTGAAGTAAAAAGCTAACGTTAGGCTATAAAGGAACTACAGCACGGTCACATGACTTCACGTCACCACCGCTAAGCTAAAGGAGGCTAATGTTGGGCTATAAAGGAACTACAGCACGGTCACATGACTTCACGTCACCACCGCTAAGCTAAAGGAGGCTAATGTTGGGCTATAAAGGAACTACAGCACGGTCACATGACTTCACGTCACCACCGCTAAGCTAAAGGAGGCTAATGTTGGGCTATAAAGGAACTACAGCAGGGTCACATGACTTCACGTCACCACCGCTAAGCTAAAGGAGGCTAATGTTGGGCTATAAAGGAACTACAGCACGGTCACATGACTTCACGTCACCACCGCTAAGCTAAAGGTGGCTAATGTTGGGCTATAAAGGAACTACAGCACGGTCACATGACTTCACGTCACCACCGCTAAGCTAAAGGAGGCTAATGTTGGGCTATAAAGGAACTACAGCACGGTCACATGACTTCACCACCGCTAAGCTAAAGGCGGCTAATGTTGGGCTATAAAGGAACTACAGCACGGTCACATGACTTCACCACCGCTAAGCTAAAGGTGGCTAATGTTGGGCTATAAAGGAACTACAGCACGGTCACATGACTTCACCACCGCTAAGCTAAAGGTGGCTAATGTTGGGCTATAAAGGAACTACAGCACGGTCACATGACTTCACCACCGCTAAGCTAAAGGTGGCTAATGTTGGGCTATAAAGGAACTACAGCACGGTCACATGACTTCACCACCGCTAAGCTAAAGGGGCTAATGTTGGGCTATAAAGGAACTACAGCACGGTCACATGACTTCACCACCGCTAAGCTAAAGGAGGCTAATGTTGGGCTATAAAGGAACTACAGCACGGTCACATGACTTCACGTCACCACCGCTAAGCTAAAGGAGGCTAATGTTGGGCTATAAAGGAACTACAGCACGGTCACATGACTTCACCACCGCTAAGCTAAAGGTGGCTAATGTTGGGCTATAAAGGAACTACAGCACGGTCACATGACTTCACCACCGCTAAGCTAAAGGTGGCTAATGTTGGGCTATAAAGGAACTACAGCACGGTCACATGACTTCACCACCGCTAAGCTAAAGGTGGCTAATGTTGGGCTATAAAGGAACTACAGCACGGTCACATGACTTCACCACCGCTAAGCTAAAGGTGGCTAATGTTGGGCTATAAAGGAACTACAGCACGGTCACATGACTTCACCACCGCTAAGCTAAAGGTGGCTAATGTTGGGCTATAAAGGAACTACAGCACGGTCACATGACTTCACCACCGCTAAGCTAAAGGTGGCTAATGTTGGGCTATAAAGGAACTACAGACGGTCACATGACTTCACGTCACCACCGCTAAGCTAAAGGTGGCTAATGTTGGGCTATAAAGGAACTACAGCACGGTCACATGACTTCATGTCACCACCGCTAAGCTAAAGGAGGCTAATGTTGGGCTATAAAGGAACTACAGCACGGTCACATGACTTCACCACCGCTAAGCTAAAGGCGGCTAATGTTGGGCTATAAAGGAACTACAGCACGGTCACATGACTTCACCACCGCTAAGCTAAAGGTGGCTAATGTTGGGCTATAAAGGAACTACAGCACGGTCACATGACTTCACCACCGCTAAGCTAAAGGTGGCTAATGTTGGGCTATAAAGGAACTACAGCACGGTCACATGACTTCACCACCGCTAAGCTAAAGGTGGCTAATGTTGGGCTATAAAGGAACTACAGCACGGTCACATGACTTCACGTCACCACCGCTAAGCTAAAGGTGGCTAATGTTGGGCTATAAAAGGAACTACAGCACGGTCACATGACTTCACGTCACCACCGCTAAGCTAAAGGAGGCTAATGTTGGGCTATAAAGGAACTACAGCACGGTCACATGACTTCACGTCACCACCGCTAAGCTAAAAGCGGCTAATGTTGGGCTATAAAGGAACTACAGCACGGTCACATGACTTCACGTCACCACCGCTAAGCTAAAAGCGGCTAATGTTGGGCTATAAAGGAACTACAGCACGGTCACATGACTTCACGTCACCACCGCTAAGCTAAAAGCGGCTAATGTTGGGCTATAAAGGAACTACAGCACGGTCACATGACTTCACGTCACCACCGCTAAGCTAAAAGCGGCTAATGTTGGGCTATAAAGGAACTACAGCACGGTCACATGACTTCACGTCACCACCGCTAAGCTAAAGGTGGCTAATGTCGGGCTATAAAGGAACTACAGCACGGTCACATGACTTCACGTCACCACCGCTAAGCTAAAGGAGGCTAATGTTGGGCTATAAAGGAACTACAGCACGGTCACATGACTTCACGTCACCACCGGTAAGCTAAAGGAGGCTAACGTTGGACTATTAAGCAGTTTATGACAAGAAGAAGCAGCAAAACCTGCAACTTGAGGACCATTTTTCTTGAGCAAAAAGATATCGTGCTATTTCTTAAATTACTCATTTCACACATCCAACCAACATGTTATATTCTCAGCCAGGGAAAATCTAAAAATACGCTCCCACTTGTTATGGAATAGTCTCTAAAAGTGACAGAGCCAGGCCTTGTTTGGCGGTTAGACTGAGGGAAAACAACCTTTCAGGCAGGAAATCAGCTAAAGATGTCTATTACTGCTGCTTGCACCATCGCATCCTGAGGACAGCAGCCTCCCTTATTTCATCCAGGCTGAAGACACAGACCTTTAAATAGCATCCATAACTGCAGGCCTGTTCTGTCAAACTGACACATAATTGTTTGCCGGGGAACTGCTCGACTAATCCATTAAAAGGCTGAAATAATCTCAGGAAATGTAGGTTAAGAGCTGGACCACAGAGCAGGGTGCTGGAGAGCTAATAACGAACAGTAAGATGGTGCATTCACTCAAGCATTGTAGTTAAGTACAATTTGGAGGCACTTGAACTGAGTATTTCCATTTTATACAACTCTAAATTTGCGCTAAAAACATTGACATCTACAGTATGTACGTAAACCTGACGTTCGAATAGAAGAAGTATTCAGATCTTTTACTTTGGTAAAAGTACTAATACCCATTCATGAAATGTAATAAAGTACATTCACTCAAGTACTGTACTTTTTTGGAGGCACTTTAAGTGAGTATTTCCATTATATGCTACATAGCTTACTCAAAAGACGTTGACGTCTCCCAACGTAACCTGATGTCTGGTGGAAGGAGAATTCAGACCCTTTACTTTGGTGAAAGTACAAATACCCAGTTGTGAAATGTAATAAAGTACTCTCACTCAAGACCTATTTTTAATAACAATTTTGAGGTACTTGTACTTGAGTATTTCCATATAATGCTACATATCTTACTTAAAAAACGTTGATCATTTGGTAAAAGTACAAATACCCAGTTGTGAAATGTAATAAAGTACATTCACTCAAGTACTGTACTCAAGCACATTTTTGTGGGACCTTAACGGAGTATTTCCATTTTATGCTACTTTTAACTTGCAAGAAAACATTGATGTCAAAGTATGTTAAACCTGACGTCGGGTGGAAGGAGTATTCTGACCCTTTACTTTGATAAAAGTACAAATACCCAGTTTTGAAATGTAATTAAGGATATTCACCGACGCACATTTTGTAGGTACCTTCACTGAGTATTTCCATATTATGCTACTTGTATAAAATGATTGATGCCTACGTACATATAACTGGCTTTCCATTGGAAGAAGTATTCCGATGCTTTACTTTGTCAAAAGTACCGATAAGCATGCGTGAAATGTAATAAGGTACTCTCACTCCTGAACAGTTTTTAAGTACATTTTTGAGGTACTTTCCAATGTATGCTACTTCACACTTCTACTCTACTAATACATAATATGCCACTCTTTCATCCGTTTTAAAAATGTAATGTTTATCTTTTATGGTTCTTGTTTGAATTCAAAATGGTTTCGATTGGTCGCTTAATTGTTTGAGCCAATCAAGCCTCTCTGGTACGACAAACGCACAACATGACTCTTCCCATTAATTACCTAATTTCCGAAAAGCTTTGTGTACATTAAAATATATTTATTTATAGTTGAAAGCCTAATCTAGGATAACATGCTGGCTAAAAGACTCAAATGTATAATAAACCACAACATAAGGCAACAATAAATACCTAAATAGCAGCACATTTAGCCTGGGTAGTCTAGTCTCTAAAGCCCTAAAATAAATCTGAACAAATATCCTTACACTTTATCTGGGAACCGACCAACAATTGTGAATTATTTTGATCTCCTAAGTCTCAATTTTCTATTCGAAAAGTACTGAAATATTGTTATTAAAGCTCGACCCATATTAGCGGACATTAGCTTATTACAGATATGTCATTATTGGTTATTTGTCGGCATGCTAAACTGGGTTTGAAGTCATTTAGAAACCGTCTCCATCACATACTTTGTTCCCCAGAGATCACCGATATTGATTTCTAGTGCAAAATATCCTCATCATGCGTCTACGTCACAAACCTCAGGGATCCAGATAGAGATTACCGTACTTTTCGGACTATAAAGCGCACCTGCATATAAGCCGCAGCAGCTGAACTGTCCGTCTGTCTTGCTCTCGTTCTGTCTCTCGGTTCCACTTTCACTTTGGCGCGCTACCTGTCTCGCCCTTTTCCGGCCTCCAGCTTTTCCTGCTGGAGCCCGCCGCTTAAAGGTGGCGGGCGCGGACCGGTCCTAGAGCCCGTAGTGTTAAAGGTGGTTAATTTCACCTGTAAAATCCATAGATTTAGGAGGCCCCCTAGTGGCCGTTAGCTGTACACAAAAAATGGGGGGAAAAGTCGCGGCTTATAGTCCGAAAAGAACGGTAGTTGTTCATGTTATGCGTTTATGTAAAGAATACAAGCTGATGTATCTGTAAAAGTCTCAGCCTTGGTAATCCATCACCTGCAGTGGGATTGTAAATCATAAGGAACGTTTATACATGTTTGAATGTACCACAAATAAACAGCCATGGCACCAATATGTTATAAATCTGTTTTATTATAAATGGATGGAGCTGATCCTGAACTACAGATTAGTGCAGGCCTCGGGAAGATAAGAAGCTAAGTGTGAGAGATGGTGCTCAGTTTGATCTTAACTCGCTCGGAAATGTGAAGTATAATAAAAAGCTTAAAGGACTGGAAAACTTAATAGAGTGGTGCAGTGACGAGTCCTCAAGCCCGGAAGTGAGTTAGCATTTGACCACTTCCTGGGTGTTTCTCAATCTCGAGTAAAGCTGCTCCAGAGCCACTATTTCAAGCATACTACGTAATTGAGTGCCGCCGAAGGACTGTTCCAATGTCCAGCATACTTGGAATTCTACTGGAAAACCGGTCGCTCCTAATGCCATGACCGCACTGTTTGGTGCGACCCCACCCACATGGCCACTCTCTTCTCTGGAGACAGCCTTCATAGCCTTTGTTTCCTTACTAGCCAGATGCCTGATATTGCTCATGTGGAAGTCTCCAACATCCCCTTCACACACCTCGTGGTTAAAAGAAGTCCGACATTCAGCCAAACTCGAGAAGCTAAGGTGCAGACTGAGGGGCTCCCTGGGGAAACTCCACAAGATGTGGAACCCATTCTACAGGTGTATAGGGGAGCTGGACATGCCGGATGTCTCTGTACAACAGGGTGGTGGACCTGCGGTGACCTTTCCCCTCCCTGTCTCCGTCTGTGTATTCTCTTGTTCCGATGAACCCAGCCAAATCTTTGTTCTTGTCTTGTATCTATATCTACGCCGGGATCCGGAGTCGAGGCTGATCCTCTTGCTGTCGTCCTGTGTCCTGGATCCTCTATCCTGAGTTCTGGATTAAGTCGTGGACTTCGGGTCGTGGCGGAACCCGTCTCTGCGGTCCTGCCTTGGGTCTCGTCTTGCTGCTTCCCTGATGGCTTCCTCAGGATTGCAGCTGACATCCTCGTGGATTCATCTTCTCATCACAGACACATGCATTTCCTAACATTCGGTCTATATGCTGTGAAATGTATTATCTCTTGGATTTACACACGGCATCTACTGCAGTCTGTCCGTCCTGGGAGAGGGATCCCTCCTCTGCTGCTCTCCCTGAGGTTTCTCCCATGTTCCCTTAAACTGTGGGGTTTCTCTGGAAGCGTTTCCTTGTACGATGTGAGGGTCTAAGGACAGAGGGTCTAAGGACAGAGGGTCTGAGGACAGAGGGTCTAAGGACAGAGGGTGTTGTTTTTCTCATACTGATATTCTGAACAATCTGTGCTGTTGTATTTGCTGTAAAGTGTCTCTACTGTAGGCTATTTGTATTCTATGTACAGCACTTTGGCTCCACCACACATCGTTTATAAATGTGCTCTATAAATAAAACTCGTTTGATTTGAAACTTGATTTGATTTAAACTGATTAGTGGGCGGCTGACTGACCAACAAGTACTATGTTTTTAGTCTTTTTGTTCCAGTTATACACATTGTTTGATTTCTACTTTTGCATTATGTTATTAATAATGGACATAGACTCAGAGCCTTTAGATCTTGATTTTTTTTGTTGTCCTGTGGCAGTCCTTTTCTTAAATGTAGTCTTTGTTTTGTTTTGTTCTGTCGGACTTGAATCATAATGTTGTCACCCTACTTGTCTGCTAACTGCTATTGTGCCGTCTGTCTGGCCGTTTGTTTAAAAATACTTGGAATTCTACTGAGCCCGGCGTACTTCGTAGCGAGAAATTTCGAGGCTGCACATGTGTAGACTCTGCGGTCTTAAAATCCCCACAATGCTTTGCGCACGGACCAATTTTGCCAAATCTGTGGCTGAAAATGTAAGGCGGGGCCTCTCATATGACGCACACCTGCACACTTGCTCGCCTGTTCCACTCTTTGTTTTCCGAATGCCGGGAAGTATCCTTGCCTCGCTTCTGAAGCAAGTGACTCGGAAGACATGTGCTACCAAGCAAGCGCACTCAACATTGAGAAACATCCCCTGTTCCCTCGTCTCAGAGCCAATGGGATTTCTCCATAGGGTTTTGGAATATTGTAAGAAATAAGATCTGTAACGAACCCGTTTGATAAATGCACGTTTTGTTCAGCCGGATAATCTCCACACACATAATGTTGAATCATAACTCTAATGCCCAGAAGCTAAATGCTAACGTGATGCTATAAAGGAGCTACAGCGCGTCCAGCAGCACGACTTCAACGTCTCGCCGACTTCAGATCCAGATTCAAACACTCAGATTCTAGATGTCCTAGAACCAAACCTGATCCGTCTCTTCAACGCGTCTCGACCTCAGACCTTAGTTCCAGGTGACTTTATAAAAACTGGGTCACCAACAAGTCCGGATCAAACTGGATTTATTGCATTGGACGCTCAAAAGAAAGATTATCAAAATGACTTAGAAAAGGCTCATTGAATATATCGCACTGCGTATTTTACAGACATGCAAGTTGCCTTTATTTTACAGCAGATCGCAGTGATGCAGTGCGTCTGAAGGTTCGACACATTTAAAGGAAAAAGGGGATGCACCAACCCAAACAAATTCACGACGGAAGCAAATTTGCATTATTCAAAAAAAGGCAAAACATCCTTCAGTGTTTGTTTTGCAAAATTGCAAGATTATAGCCTACAGCAAATCATTCGACTCTAAAACGTCATATTTTACCCGAATATACATAATTTCCCAAGCTAAATAATACATGCACACGATAGATCTGTATATTTGGTGGCATTTAGGGTAAACTAGTGGGCAGATTAATGCTATTTGGAGATAATCTGCATGGGATGATGGCCACGCTTAGTGTAAAAGGAAGATTATTTATTTATTTATTATTGCAGTATTTCACTGAGGCAACACCAAGGAAGGTTCCTACGCTCACATTATATTATTTAATTCTCTTTTTTAATGGATGCTTACAATATCAGGGCTCGACAGTAACTGTTGCCAGGTTGCCATTGGCAACCATTCGGAAAAAATGTCAACCACTTCTTGGCCTTTGGTTGCCATCAGTGTCAACCAGTTTTTAACATGAAGAAATAAGGACAGCAAACAGCTAAATGTGCACCCTAAAATAGATGGATGTTAATAATTTGTTGTATTAAGAGTGATATTTAATTATTGTTGTGACCGGTCAGAACCTGATACTTAAATTGCACGTGCATTGGTGTGATTACGGAGCCAGAAAGCGATGCACGTTTACTCGCGTGCGCGGTGTGTTTGTTTTACATTGTTTGACCCGTCAACATCTCAAAAGAATGTTCAAAGTGATTCCACTGATACAGCGCAAGGTGAACCCGAACGAAAGCAGGAAATGTGTAGAGTGTCGTTGTGCATTCACTTCCGGTAACAGTTCCTTCAAAATAAGAGTCCCAATCTTTCTACTACCAAAATAAAAGTGCAAAACGAAATTTTACCATAGGAAAATATTGGCATACATTTATAATCACTTCTATAAAAAGGTAACACATGTTAAATATAGTTAGACATATAAAAGATAATTTACAGCATTAATAATGAATATCTAAGTCTTAACTGTGAATGGTTTTAATGTATTTAACATTAGAGATGTGTTAGTCTGGCCAATCCAAGACTTCAATGCTGAAGGGCCAGTGGATCTGTGGTGGGGTCAGCACAGAGGTCAAGACAACCCACATTTGAAAGGGAGACAACGGATGAGCAAGAAACTAGTGACTTGCTCAATTCCTTTGTGAGGGATCTGTGAAGAACAGGACAGCAGCTGCACCACTGACGTTTAGTATACCAGCCATTGAGGGTGGACAAGTTTCCTACCACTTAGGTTTCAAATAAGTGTGTTAATTACTTATTGTAAAGCATTTGAACATTCTTTTGTGTCATGTTCATTATTAAGTTGATAATATAACTGTATAGTATCTTAATTATTTAAAATAAGGTGACTAAAAATGGCAACCATATTTTCAGTTTTGGCAACCAAAAGCTGATGCCTGGTTGCCTGGCAACCACTTAAAAAAGTTAGCGTTGAGCCCTGAATACGTTTCAGTGCTTTTATGATGTGCAATAAAAGCTGTATTTATTGTTGAGTCAAATGTTTTTGTGTTTGTTTTTTGACTGCCTGTGGATATTTATTTAGTCGATTCACAATTTGTATTTAAAACAATCGCGCTAAAATGCACTGTCCCTTTAAGTGCGCATTTGTTATTATTATAAAAAAACAGAACTGTTAAAGGTTTCAGACTAACTTATGGCAACACAAAAGAAAACATGGGAGCGGTGGAGTGATGACGAGGTGTCGGTGCGATTTACTCGGAAGACGCTACCCAGCAGCTTCTACTGAAGCCAGTCCCCATCTCCGGGGGGCCTCGGGGGCTTCGGGTGGCAGTATACGCCGTGAAGTTGTTTGCTGCCTGCCAGTAAACCCAAAGCAGAAGAAGAAGAAGTGACGTCAGCGGCTACATTTGCGTAATCTTCGGTTCGATAAATAATCGGTGAGAAAGTAATCTACTAGATAGTTCCAGGAACTAAAGAGTTCGGGGGGATCGAGTACTGGGAAACAAGTACTGGGGACTAAGTACGGCCAAGTACTTGATGTGAAAGCAGTTCAGGTGAGTTCCTTTTTATTTCCTGCTTCTTCACACACACCCTCTCCAGTCCAGTTAGCTCTGAGTGTTAGCATGCTAATGTGAACAAAGAACATATTACTTCCAGAACACGTCTCATTGTTTCTGATTGCATCTTTCTGATTGGGTGTAAAGCCCGCCCACATTTCAGACATCACGTCATATTGGATGCAAATCTGGATCAGCTCCGTTGTTCCCCCGTCTTTAGAGATTTGGGTACGGAGGAAAAGAGAGACGGTTTTATATCTTTATGTAGAAAAGACATCAAAAAGCGCATTTTGCATGATGGGAGACCTTTAATATGTGTTAATATACTTCAGCTGAGTGGCGTAGCCAGGAATTATTGTGTGGGTGGGCCTGGAGAAATGTAGGTGGCCTAGGGGGAGACTTATTATACATATTAAGCATAAACTAGCAGTGAAAACAAAAACGTAGGCACGGCGGCCTCAGAATGTGTAAAACTGACATCCACATGACTGGCTCCGGGGCCACGGGTTGTTTAACCTCGACAGTCGCACAGTGGGCACACACTGAGAGTCTTTTCATATCCAGCACGTGTTAATATACTACAGCTATATAGTCAGAAGTGGGGATGTCCCGATCACCTTTTTTTGCTCCCGATTCACGTGATCGGCTCTGATCCCCGATCACGTGATCGGATCGGGACATCTCTAGTCAGAAGTGTTAATATACTACAGCTATATAGTCAGAAGTGTTAATATACTACAGCCAGGGTTGGGTTGTAACGGAATACATGTAACGGCGTTACGTAATCAGAATACAAAAATCAAGTAACTGTATTCAGCTCGCGTTACATTTGAAAAACGAGTAATCTGATTACAGTTACTTCCGTAAACCTGAAGTGAATACATTTTGGATTACTTATTGGAATTATTGGTGGAAAGATTTCCTCTCAACATTTAATATTCATTACTAAAGGTACAGCCGAATCATCACAGCGCACAAAACCTATTACCGCCGCAGATGGACCGTTTGAAAAAAAAGGAGCGGGACCGCTCAGTGAAACAATAACAAGGAAACATGGAGGAACAGAAGTCTGCGTTTAAGTCGTGTATGTGTGTGTGTGTGTGTGTGTGTGTGTGTGTGGTTAAAACACATCAGCCTGCGGTCGCTCTCAGCCTTTCTAATGATTCTGAAGGTAAACGCAGTGAAGGCGGTGCGTGAAAGGCGGTGCGTGAAAGGCGGTGCGTGAAAGGCGGTGCGCGCTCCTCTTCTCAGAGGCGGAGCTAACCCTCCCGCTGCCTCCTGGCGCTGCAGAGAGGTCATGAAGTGAAGGAGGTGTTCCTTCTATAAAACAGCTGCGGGCAGCAGATACCGTGAGAGTCACGGACATGAATTCATAGATCAAGGATTACTTTCAGAGCCATGTATTCAGTAATCAGTAACTGATTAGATTTACAAAGTAACCCTCCCAACCCTGACTACAGCTACAGTGGGGCAAAAAGTATTTAGTCAGCCACCAATTGTGCAAGTTCTCCCACTTAAAAAGATGAGGCCTGTAATTGCCATCCTTGGTACACTTCAACTATGAGAGACAGCATGGGGGGAAGAATCAAGGAAATCACATTGTAGGGTTTTTAATGAATTAATTGGTAAAATAAGTATTTGGTCACCTACAAACAAACAAGATGTCTGGCTCTCACAGACCTGTAACTTCTTCTTTAAGAGCCTCCTCTGTCCTCCACTTGTTAACTGTATTAATGGCACCGGTTTGAACTTGTTATCAGTATAAAAGACACCTGTCCACAACCTCAAACAGTCACACTCCAAACTCCACTATGGCCAAGACCAAAGAGGTGTCAAAGGACACCAGAAACTAAATGGTAGACCTGCACCAGGCTGGGAAGACTGCATCTGCAATAGGTAGCAGCTTAGTGTGAAGAAATCAACTGTGGGAGCAATGATTAGAAAATGGAAGACATACAAGACCACTGATAATAATAATAATAATAATAATAATTCCTTACATTTATTATAGTGCTTTTTCAATGACTCAAAGCATATATACACACACACACATTACACACATATCATTCATGCAATGGTCAGAAACTGTGGACAATTACCACAGGAGCAAGTTCAGGTGAAGTGTCTTGCCCAAGGACACACCGGCTTTACAGACGCAGCAGCGGCGGGTTTCACCCCTTGATCTGATGATCATTGCACAGCGCACTGCGCCACGCCGTCCATCTTCACGCCTCGAGGTCATCGAGGCGCGTTTACATGTATACATTAGTATCATACATGTACTGTGGACAATACCCACAGGAGCAAATCCGGGTGAAGTGTCTTGCCCAAGGACACAACGGCCTGACGCAGTGGGGGCAGGAGCGGGTTTGGAACTGAAGTTCCCCAGCACCCCCCCTTGATCTGATGATCGGATGCACAGACCACTGCGCCACCCGTCCCTTGATAATCTCCCTCGATCTGGGGCTCCACCAAGACCTCACCCCGTGGGGTCCAAATGATCACAAGAACGGTGAGCAAAAATCCCAGAACCACACGGGGGACCGAGTCCATGACCTGCAGAGAGCTGGGCCCAGAGTAACAAAGGCTACCACACACTATGCCGCCAGGGACTCAAACCCTGCAGTGCCAGACGTGTCCCCCTGCTTAAGCCAGTACATGTCCAGGCCCGTCTGAAGTTAGCTAGAGAGCATTTAGATGATCCAGAAGAGGATTGGGAGAATGTCATATGGTCAGATGAAACCAAAATAGAACTGTTTGGTAAAAACTCAACTAGACGTGTTTGGAGGAGAAAGAATGCTGAGTGGCATCCCTGTGAAACATGGGGGTGGGACCATCATGCTTTGGGGCTTTCTGCAAAGGGACCGGGACGACTGATACATGTAAAGGTGATGAACTTTTGTTATTGACCAAATACTTATTTTCCACCATAACTTGCAAATAAATGTATTAAAAACCCTACAATGTGATTTCCTGGATTCTTCCCCCCCTCTGTCTCTCAGAGTTGAAGTGTAGCTCGGATGAACATTACAGGCCTCTCGTCTTTTTAAGTGGGAGAACTTGCACAATTGGTGGCTGACTAAATACTTTTTGCCCCACTGTATAGAGTCAGAAGTGTTAATACACTACAGCTATATAGTTAATGTACTTCAACTATATAGTTAACATACTTCAACTATATAGTTAATATACTTCAGCTATATAGTTAATATACTTCAGCTGTATAGTTAATGTACTTCAGCTGTATAGTTAATATACTTCAGCTATATAGTTAATGTACTTCAGCTATATAGTTAATGTACTTCAGCTATATAGTTAATGTACTTCAGCTATATAGTTAATGTACTTCAGCTATATAGTTAATGTACTTCAGCTGTATAGTTAACGTACTTCAGCTGTATAGTTAACGTACTTCAGCTATATAGTTAACGTACTTCAGCTGTATAGTTAACGTACTTCAGCTATATAGTTAACGTACTTCAGCTATATAGTTAACGTACTTCAGCTATATAGTTAACGTACTTCAGCTATATAGTTAACGTACTTCAACTATATAGTTAACGTACTTCAGCTATATAGTTAACGTACTTCAGCTATATAGTTAATGTACTTCAGTTATATGAAGTGTCTCTCTGTAGTCCTCTAGTGTCTCTCTGTAGTCCTCTAGTGTCTCTCTGTAGTCCTCTAGTGTCTCTCTGTAGTCCTCTAGTGTCTCTCTGTAGTCCTCTAGTGTCTCTCTGTAGTCCTCTAGTGTCTCTCTGTAGTCCTCTAGTGTCTCTCTGTAGTCCTCTAGTGTCTCTCTGTAGTCCTCTAGTGTCTCTCTGTAGTCCTCTAGTGTCTCTCTGTAGTCCTCTAGTGTCTCTCTGTAGTCCTCTAGTGTCTCTCTGTAGTCCTCTAGTGTCTCTCTGTAGTCCTCTAGTGTCTCTCTGTAGTCCTCTAGTGTCTCTCTGTAGTCCTCTAGTGTCTCTCTGTAGTCACCTAGTGTCTCTCTGTAGTCACCTAGTGTCTCTCTGTAGTCACCTAGTGTCTCTTTGTAGTCACCTAGTGTCTCTCTGTAGTCACCTAGTGTCTCTTTGTAGTCACCTAGTGTCTCTTTGTAGTCACCTAGTGTCTCTCTGTAGTCACCTAGTGTCTCTCTGTAGTCACCTAGTGTCTCTCTGTAGTCACCTAGTGTCTCTCTGTAGTCACCTAGTGTCTCTTTGTAGTCATCTAGTGTCTCTCTGTAGTCGCCTAGTGTCTCTCTGTAGTCACCTAGTGTCTCTCTGTAGTCACCTAGTGTCTCTCTGTAGTCACCTAGTGTCTCTCTGTAGTCACCTAGTGTCTCTCTGTAGTCACCTAGTGTCTCTCTGTAGTCACCTAGTGTCTCTCTGTAGTCATGTAGTATCTCTTTGTAGGTGGCTCGACTCTTCAGGGATGTTTGCACTAGGGATGGGAACGATTAATCGAATATTCGAAATGATTCAGCTTTGGAATAATTCAATGTATACGACTGTGCCATAGCTAAATGTGGCAGAGCTGCTGATCTCTCTCTCTCTCGTGTCCGGTTATACTTCACTCGCGTTTATGTCCAAATCCATCAGATCTAGCTAGTTGTAGCTAATGCTATGGCTGCTGTCCCTCCCTACAAGCAGGTCACGCAGACTCAAACCTCATCTTATGCCCACATCAGGGTTTCCGTTAGCCGGTAATTACCGTTTTTTTAGCTGGTAAAATGTTATAAAAACCGGTAAATTCAAAACCTGCCGGTCAAAATGTCCGATGCTCCGATCGATCGGCCGCCGGTCATTATCGGCCGATATTCACTCCTAATAGTTTGATCTGTGCTCTCTATAAAGGCCGATCAGGAGGCTGGATCTGATCGATATAGACATAAACGCAAGTGAAGTGTAACCGGACGTGCGAGAGAGATCAGATCAGCTGCTGCATGATCACCTGAAGCCCCGCCCACTGTTTAGCGCTGCATGAGAAACTGACGGGCTGTCAGGAGAGAGAGAGAGGGAGGGAGAGAGGGAGAGAGAGAGAGGGAGAGAGAGGGAGAGGATCCGTTTCTCCCGTGTTATTATCCAAAGTTGATGTAAACTTTTGAATAACGTACTTCATCTACTACAAGTAGTTTCTTTGAATGGAATAATTATGTTCTGTCGTTTTTGGAATCATTTATTAAAAAATGAATCTGAATTTTCCGATCTGTTACGATTATAAACTGAAGCAACATAAAAAGGACTCCCATTAACTGAGTTTTAAACATCAGCATACCCAGTCCTAGTCCGGTAATTACCTGCTAACGGAAACTCTGCTACACAATTCATATTATTATTATTGAAACATGACCGGTAAGTTTCAAATTTGTCCGGTAAAATAAATTCTGTCCGGACATTGGCCCTGGCCCACGTGCCAGCGGAGAGGGTCTTCTCTACAGCTGGCCTGATTGTGAATCGCCTCCGCCCCCGCCTCTCCCCTGAGTAGACATGCTCATATTCTCAAACATGAGTATTGAATAGCTGCATTCTGCGCAAAGGCCCCGTTACAGGTTGTTGATCTCTGTTGTCACGGGTTACGTTCCCCTAACCCGTTATGTTGTTCGTGTTCGATCCCTCTTTAAATTTAAAAACCAAGTTATGTTTTAAGCATGAAAGCTGTAGGCCTATAGCCGTCAACTGTTCAAACTGTGAACACCAGTGCAATACATTTGACAACTTCCACTTGGTTTCGATACTTAACATGTATTTATTTATTAATAATTATTTATTTTTATAGGGTATGTACATTTCGGTTAACCGTTTTTTTGAGGGTTGAATATTCGAATATACATTTACTTTCAAATTCCCATCCCTAGTTTGCACACGCGATAGCATTTCTTCTCGATATGACTCATTTTAAACCCTTTAACAGGGCGATGGCTGAGACTCTGGAAACACTGAAGCTTATCAGCAGCTTATCAGGACAAGGAGAGTGCAAAGTGGGGCAGCGGGGACACATTCAGTGGAAAGTCCCTGGGCTACTTGAGGAAGGCCTTAGAAATGTCAATTCATGTAGTAAACGGCCTCAGATATATGGAGGTACGGCCCTATTTCATTTGGATTACACAGACACAAAAGTAAAAAGATGAATAACAGGGTTCATACACTTTTTCACAAAGCATTTTCAATTACTTCTCCAGGACCAAAAAGAGTACTCTTTCTCAGCGTTGCCACTGAAAACATGGAACATGAAAATAAGGTCTGCATCTGAAACATGGTGTGCCTATCTAACACAAATCCAATAGGCTTACTCGCTTCTACACGCTAAAGCAACTCAAATCTCTCACCAGCAAAATGCCATTTCACGTTTCATTACTATACGACACAGTATGTATTATCATTATAGTATTACTGTGTCGGCGATTAGCTAAAATATAAATTATATTTGATGCAACTTTAGTTACATTTCCATGACTTTGGGAAAAATATTGCTTTCCAGGGATTAGCATTTTGAATTTCCATGACGTTTCCAGGTTTTTAATGACCGAAGTGTTATGTGGAATAGAGGTGTTGTTAAACTGCCTTAAAGACTCCTAGTAACTATACTGTTAGTTAATAAAGGTTTAAATTAGGGATGGGAATTTGAAAAAAAATGTTTATTCGACCCCCCAAAAAACGATTGACCGATTAACCAAAATGTACATATCCAAAAAGAAACTTAAATGTTTCAAAATAAATAAATACATGTTAAGTATCGAAACCAAGTGGAAGTTGTCAAATGTATTGCACTGGTGTTCACAGTTTGAACAGTTGACGGCTATAGGCCTACAGCTTTCAAGCTTAAAACATAACTTGGTTTTTAAATTTAAAGAGGGATCGAACACGAACAACATAACGGGTTAGGGGAACGTAACCCGTGACAACAGAGATCAACAACCTGTAACGGGGCCTTTGCGCAGAATGCAGCTATTCAATACTCATGTTTGAGAATATGAGCATGTCTACTCAGGGGAGAGGCGGGGGCGGAGGCGATTCACAATCAGGCCAGCTGTAGAGAAGACCCTCTCCGCTGGCACGTGGGCCAGGGCCAATGTCCGGACAGAATTTATTTTACCGGACAAATTTCAAACTTACCGGTCATGTTTCAATAATAATAATATGAATTGTGTAGCAGAGTCGAATTTGACAAAGGTATTTAACTGGTGTTCACAGATTGAACCGTTGGCAGCTATAGGCCTACAGCTTTCAAGTTTAAAACATAACTTGGTCGTGAAATGAAAGAGGGATCAAACACGAACAACATCACGGCCAGGGCGGTGGTTCCCAAACATTTTTTGTCAGGCCTTTGGAAAGAAAGTCCCGTAATGGCCCAAGTTAACATTTATTAAAAATACACCAATATGAACGTGAGCATTCCTTTAAAACAAATACAAAAATCACTTTGCTTGAACAGTGATAATAACACAATGTGTGATCAAAGACATACAGAACAGAACTGTGCAAGCCCTTTGCAAGAACGCGATGGATGAGACGAACATCACCGTGGTTACACACACACGAGTAATACTTGTGATTCCTGGTTAATAATTCATATTCAGACATAACAGCGTTAACTTTCCTCGGAATCGCTCGACGGTCTCAATTTGAGTTTATCGTGAGGTTGAATTTAGGCCAAAGCTTACGATGTCGACGCCTTCTCAAAATGACCCAGCATTCAGAAACCCCTTTTTAAAAAGCAGTTTTGTGAAGATGGAAATACTGAATACAAACAAGCTTTGTAGTCTTTGAGGGCGTCTGTGTGACATCCTGTGTCCTCGTGTTTCATTTCTGTCTCTTTGGAATCATTTTGAATATCGTTTTAGTAATTTAGTGACACTTTGAGCTTTCTTGAGTTTCATTTTGTGATTATTTGTATTCATTTTTGACTGTTTGTAGTCACCTAGTGTCTCTTTGTAGTCACCTAGTGTCTCTTTGTAGTCACCTAGTGTCTCTTTGTAGTCACCTAGTGTCTCTTTGTAGTCACCTAGTGTCTCTTTGTAGTCACCTAGTGTCTCTTTGTAGTCATCTAGTGTCTCTCTGTAGTCACCTAGTGTCTCTCTGTAGTCACCTAGTGTCTCTTTGTAGTCACCTAGTGTCTCTTTGTAGTCACCTAGTGTCTCTTTGTAGTCATCTAGTGTCTCTCTGTAGTCATCTAGTGTCTCTTTGTTGTCTCTTTGTAGTCATCTAGTGTCTCTTTGTAGTCACCTAGTGTCTCTTTGTAGTCACCTAGTGTCTCTTTGTAGTCATCTAGTGTCTCTCTGTAGTCACCTAGTGTCTCTTTGTTGTCTCTTTGTAGTCATCTAGTGTCTCTTTGTAGTCATCTAGTGTCTCTTTGTAGTCACCTAGTGTCTCTTTGTAGTCATCTAGTGTCTCTCTGTAGTCATCTAGTGTCTCTTTGTTGTCTCTTTGTAGTCATCTAGTGTCTCTTTGTAGTCATCTAGTGTCTCTTTGTAGTCATCTAGTGTCTCTTTGTTGTCTCTTTGTAGTCATCTAGTGTCTCTTTGTTGTCTCTTTGTAGTCATCTAGTGTCTCTTTGTAGTCATCTAGTGTCTCTTTGTAGTCACCTAGTGTCTCTTTGTAGTCACCTAGTGTCTCTCTGTAGTCATCTAGTGTCTCTTTGTTGTCTCTTTGTAGTCATCTAGTGTCTCTTTGTAGTCATCTAGTGTCTCTTTGTAGTCACCTAGTGTCTCTTTGTAGTCACCTAGTGTCTCTTTGTAGTCATCTAGTGTCTCTTTGTAGTCATCTAGTGTCTCTTTGTAGTCACCTAGTGTCTCTCTGTAGTCACCTAGTGTCTCTTTGTAGTCACCTAGTGTCTCTCTGTAGTCACCTAGTGTCTCTTTGTAGTCACCTAGTGTCTCTTTGTAGTCATCTAGTGTCTCTCTGTAGTCATCTAGTGTCTCTTTGTTGTCTCTTTGTAGTCATCTAGTGTCTCTTTGTAGTCATCTAGTGTCTCTTTGTAGTCACCTAGTGTCTCTTTGTAGTCATCTAGTGTCTCTCTGTAGTCACCTAGTGTCTCTTTGTTGTCTCTTTGTAGTCATCTAGTGTCTCTTTGTAGTCATCTAGTGTCTCTTTGTAGTCACCTAGTGTCTCTTTGTAGTCATCTAGTGTCTCTCTGTAGTCATCTAGTGTCTCTTTGTTGTCTCTTTGTAGTCATCTAGTGTCTCTTTGTAGTCATCTAGTGTCTCTTTGTAGTCATCTAGTGTCTCTTTGTTGTCTCTTTGTAGTCATCTAGTGTCTCTTTGTTGTCTCTTTGTAGTCATCTAGTGTCTCTTTGTAGTCATCTAGTGTCTCTTTGTAGTCACCTAGTGTCTCTTTGTAGTCATCTAGTGTCTCTCTGTAGTCATCTAGTGTCTCTTTGTTGTCTCTTTGTAGTCATCTAGTGTCTCTTTGTAGTCATCTAGTGTCTCTTTGTAGTCACCTAGTGTCTCTTTGTAGTCATCTAGTGTCTCTCTGTAGTCATCTAGTGTCTCTTTGTTGTCTCTTTGTAGTCATCTAGTGTCTCTTTGTAGTCATCTAGTGTCTCTTTGTAGTCATCTAGTGTCTCTTTGTTGTCTCTTTGTAGTCATCTAGTGTCTCTTTGTAGTCATCTAGTGTCTCTTTGTAGTCATCTAGTGTCTCTTTGTTGTCTCTTTGTAGTCATCTAGTGTCTCTTTGTTGTCTCTTTGTAGTCATCTAGTGTCTCTTTGTAGTCATCTAGTGTCTCTTTGTAGTCATCTAGTGTCTCTTTGTTGTCTCTTTGTAGTCATCTAGTGTCTCTTTGTAGTCATCTAGTGTCTCTTTGTAGTCATCTAGTGTCTCTTTGTAGTCATCTAGTGTCTCTTTGTTGTCTCTTTGTAGTCATCTAGTGTCTCTTTGTAGTGTTTAGTGTCTCTTTGTAGTCATCTAGTGTCTCTTTGTAGTCATCTAGTGTCTCTTTGTAGTGTTTAGTGTCTCTTTGTAGTGTTTAGTGTCTCTTTGTAGTCATCTAGTGTCTCTTTGTAGTCATCTAGTGTCTCTTTGTAGTCATCTAGTGTCTCTTTGTAGTGTTTAGTGTCTCTTTGTAGTCATCTAGTGTCTCTTTGTAGTCATCTAGTGTCTCTTTGTAGTCATCTAGTGTCTCTTTGTAGTGTTTAGTGTCTCTTTGTAGTCATCTAGTGTCTCTTTGTAGTGTTTAGTGTCTCTTTGTTGTCTCTTTGTAGTCATCTAGTGTCTCTTTGTTGTCTCTTTGTAGTCATCTAGTGTCTCTTTGTAGTGTTTAGTGTCTCTTTGTTGTCTCTTTGTAGTCATCTAGTGTCTCTTTGTAGTCATCTAGTGTCTCTTTGTAGTCATCTAGTGTCTCTTTGTAGTCATCTAGTGTCTCTTTGTTGTCTCTTTGTAGTCATCTAGTGTCTCTTTGTAGTCATCTAGTGTCTCTTTGTAGTGTTTAGTGTCTCTTTGTAGTCATCTAGTGTCTCTTTGTAGTCATCTAGTGTCTCTTTGTAGTGTTTAGTGTCTCTTTGTAGTGTTTAGTGTCTCTTTGTAGTCATCTAGTGTCTCTTTGTAGTCATCTAGTGTCTCTTTGTAGTCATCTAGTGTCTCTTTGTAGTGTTTAGTGTCTCTTTGTAGTCATCTAGTGTCTCTTTGTAGTCATCTAGTGTCTCTTTGTAGTCATCTAGTGTCTCTTTGTAGTCATCTAGTGTCTCTTTGTAGTCATCTAGTGTCTCTTTGTAGTGTTTCGTGTCTCTTTGTAGTCATCTAGTGTCTCTTTGTAGTCATCTAGTGTCTCTTTGTAGTCATCTAGTGTCTCTTTGTAGTGTTTCGTGTCTCTTTGTAGTGTTTAGTGTCTCTTTGTGGTAATGTTGTGTCTGTTTGAACAGATTTTGTGTCTTTTTGTAGTATGTTGTGTTTCGTTCTAGCATGAAGTGTCTTTATGTAGTATGTTGGCGTCCGTCCATAGTAATTTACTGTCTTTTGGTAGTATTTAGTGTATTTTTTGTAATTTAGTGTTTCTTTGTCGTATTTAGTGACTGTATCATGTTGTCTCTATTTGTGGTCATTGTACACCTTCTTGGAGCAGATTTGTGATTATTAGTCTCTGGTTTTGTCTCTTGGAATTACATTTCTGTCCCTTTAATAGTAATGTCTCTTCATAGAGTGTCTTTGTATCGTCCCAAGGTTAACGATGTCTCACACATGTTACATTTCTTTCATCACACACATCCTCTCAGTTAATCTCACCCGAAGCAGCCATTTCCGTGTGTGTGTGCGTGTGTGCGTGTGTGCGTGTGTGTGTGTGTGAGAGAGAGACCCAACAAAGAGAGATGAAACACGAACCTCCTCCATGTCCTGCACCATGTCGCTGAGCTTCTCGTCGTCCTCCAGGACTTCGTTGAGTTGGCTCATCGTGTAGGAACTGAACTTTTCGTTAAAACTCGACATTTCACGTCCTGTTTGTTTCTGTGCTTCAGATCCAGTGACAGCTGACTGAGCTCCACTCACCGGAAGTAGCGCCACGGCGGTGCGTTCACGGGCTGTCGGACACGGCGCTGTTTACCTCCAGTCGCGAAATATGGTCGAAATTAAGACATCGTTTAAATAAAATGTCATTATTAATAATGATTTAGAGTCACTTTGTGTGTACTTGTATTTGTTTTTGTGTCTGTTTGAAGTAAATTAGGGTCTCTTTGGAGTCATTTAGTGTCTGTTGGTAGTATTTAGTGTATTTGGTGAGATGGCACCTTTTTATAGCAGGTGTGTCTATCTGTGGTTTTTGGTGACACTTTTTTTCAGTTTGAGCCTTCTTCTTCTTGTGTTTTTGTGTATACTATTCGTTTTTGTCTGTAAAAGTACACCATGTACCTCTGAACTGTAGTGGAGTTAGTAGAAGTATGAAGTAGCATGAAATTAAAGAACAAGTAACTCAACATTATACGAAAGCACAGTACTTGCGTAAATATACTTAGTTACTTTACACCTCTGACATTAACTGTACAAAAAAAACAACGACACTGCCCCCGTGTGTTTCTGTGAAGTACTGCTGAGTCTTTGGAGCTGAAATATTAAAACATATTTCCTTTAGCTGCACCTCCACCAGCTACCCTGCAGTCTACAAAGTACTTCAGACTAGCTGCACCTCCACCAGCTACCCTGCAGTCTACAAAGTACTTCAGACTAGCTGCACCTCCACCAGCTACCCTGCAGTCTACAAAGTACTTCAGACTAGCTGCACCTCCACCAGCTACCCTGCAGTCTACAAAGTACTTCAGACTAGCTGCACCTCCACCAGCTACCCTGCAGTCTACAAAGTACTTCAGACTAGCTGCACCTCCACCAGCTACCCTGCAGTCTACAAAGTACTTCAGACTAGCTGCACCTCCACCAGCTACCCTGCAGTCTACAAAGTACTTCAGACTAGCTGCACCTCCACCAGCTACCCTGCAGTCTACAAAGTACTTCAGACTAGCTGCTCCTTCACCAGCTACCCTGCAGTCTACAAAGTACTTCAGACTAGCTGCACCTCCACCAGCTACCCTGCAGTCTACAAAGTACTTCAGACTAGCTGCACCTCCACCAGCTACCCTGCAGTCTACAAAGTACTTCAGACTAGCTGCACCTCCACCAGCTACCCTGCAGTCTACAAAGTACTTCAGACTAGCTGCACCTCCACCAGCTACCCTGCAGTCTACAAAGTACTTCAGACTAGCTGCTCCTTCACCAGCTACCCTGCAGTCTACAAAGTACTTCAGACTAGCTGCACCTTCACCAGCTACCCTGCAGTCTACAAAGTACTTCAGACTAGCTGCTCCTTCACCAGCTACCCTGCAGTCTACAAAGTACTTCAGACTAGCTGCACCTTCACCAGCTACCCTGCAGTCTACAAAGTACTTCAGACTAGCTGCTCCTTCACCAGCTACCCTGCAGTCTACAAAGTACTTCAGACTAGCTGCACCTTCACCAGCTACCCTGCAGTCTACAAAGTACTTCAGACTAGCTGCACCTTCACCAGCTACCCTGCAGTCTACAAAGTACTTCAGACTAGCTGCACCTTCACCAGCTACCCTGCAGTCTACAAAGTACTTCAGACTAGCTGCACCTTCACCAGCTACCCTGCAGTCTACAAAGTACTTCAGACTAGCTGCACCTTCACCAGCTACCCTGCAGTCTACAAAGTACTTCAGACTAGCTGCACCTCCACCAGCTACCCTGCAGTCTACAAAGTACTTCAGACTAGCTGCACCTCCACCAGCTACCCTGCAGTCTACAAAGTACTTCAGACTAGCTGCACCTCCACCAGCTACCCTGCAGTCTACAAAGTACTTCAGACTAGCTGCACCTCCACCAGCTACCCTGCAGTCTACAAAGTACTTCAGACTAGCTGCACCTCCACCAGCTACCCTGCAGTCTACAAAGTACTTCAGACTAGCTGCACCTCCACCAGCTACCCTGCAGTCTACAAAGTACTTCAGACTAGCTGCACCTCCACCAGCTACCCTGCAGTCTACAAAGTACTTCAGACTAGCTGCTCCTCCACCAGCTCTGAGAACACTTTCATGATCAATCTTTATAAAACACATCATATATATTATTCTGAAATGGACCAATCTGCACAACGACTACTTTCACTGTCTTTACTATATTTAGATGAGAATACTTTCTACTTTCACTTGAGGAACATTTTGAATACTTTTACTGTGACAGAGTATTCCTACACTCTGGTACTTCTACTTTCACTCAAGTACAAGACCTGAGTACTTCTACTTTTACTCAAGTACAAGATCTGAGTACTTCTACTTTTACTCAAGTACAAGATCTGAGTACTTCTACTTTTACTCAAGTACAAGATCTGAGTACTTCTACTTTTACTCTAGTACAAGATCTGAGTACTTCTACTTTTACTCAAGTACAAGATCTGAGTACTTCTACTTTTACTCAAGTACAAGATCTGAGTACTTCTACTTTTACTCAAGTACAAGATCTGAGTACTTCTACTTTTACTCAAGTACAAGATCTGAGTACTTCTACTTTTACTCAAGTACAAGATCTGAGTACTTCTACTTTTACTCAAGTACAAGATCTGAGTACTTCTACTTTTACTCAAGTACAAGATCTGAGTACTTCTACTTTTACTCTAGTACAAGATCTGAGTACTTCTACTTTTACTCAAGTACAAGATCTGAGTACTTCTACTTTTACTCAAGTACAAGATCTGAGTACTTCTACTTT
>CM070487.1:45867072-45886528 GCA_036324585.1 Champsocephalus esox
CTGGTCCTACTCAGTGACCTCTGCTCTTTCTGATGATGATGAGGATCTCTGTGTTTACTCCAGGATCCTGCCTGATCTGATCCATGCTGTGCCACCTTCAGAAGGGGGGGAGGGGGTGTGTCCTCAAGTGTGTGTGTAAGTTTGTGTGTGACATTGTGTGTTTTTCTTTATATTGTTTGAGCGTCTTCCCATGGGTGTGTGTGTGTGTGTTTGTGTGTGTGTGAGTGTGTGATTGTGTGTGTGTGTGTGATTGTGTGTGTGTGTTTGTGTGTGTGAGTGTGTGTGTGTGTGTATGTGTGTTTGTGTGCGTGCGTGTGAGTATGTGTGTGTGTGTTTGTGTGTGTGTACACGTGTATGTGTGGATGTGGGTGTGTGTCTGTGTGTGAGAGTGTGTGTGTGATTGTGTGACTGTGTGTGTGTGTGTGTGAGTGTGTGTGTGTGATTGTGTGTGTGTGTGATTGTGTGTTTGTGTGTTTGTGTGAGTGTGTGTGTATGTGTGTTTGTGTGTGTGTGAGTCTGTGTGTGTATGTGTGTGTGAGAGTGTGTGTGTATGTGTGTTTGTGTATGTGTGTGTGTGTTTGTGTGTTAGTGTGTGTGTGTGTGTGTTTGTGTGTGTGTGTGAGTGTGAGTGTGTGTTTGTGTGTGTGAGTGTGTGTGTGTGAGTGTGTGTGTGTGAGTGTTTGTGTTTATGTGTGTTTGTGTTTGTGTGTGTGTGTGAGTATTTGTGTGTGTGTGTGTATGTGTGTGTGTGGGTGTGGGTGTGTGTCTGTGTGTGAGAGTGTGTGTGTGTAATTGTGTGACTGTGTGTGTGTGTGTGTGTGATTGTGTGTGATGGTGTCTGTGTGTGTTTGTGTGTGTGTGTATGTGTGTTTGTGTGTGTGAATCTGTGTGTGTATGTGTGTGTGTGAGAGTGTGTGTATGTGTGTTTGTGTGTGTGTTTGTGTGTTTATGTGTGGGTGTGTGTGTGTGGGTGTGTGTGAGTGTGTGATTGTGTGTGTGGGTGTTTGTGTGTGTGTGTATGTGTGGGTGTGTGTGTGTGTGTTTAAGACAGTATGAATGTGTGGACCCCACCTCTGTCTAAAACCCAGACTTGTGAATGTATGGACCCCGGTATGTCTATAAACCAGATGGTGTGTGTGTGTGGTCGCCCCCTACAGGTCAGTAGCTGAACGTCTCCAGGAAGCTGGTCCAACTCAGTGACCTCTGCTCTTTCTGATGATGATGAGGATCTCTGTGTTTACTCCAGGATCCTGCCTGATCTGATCCATGCTGTTCCACCTTCAGAAGGGGGGGAGGGGGTGTGTCCGTTTGTGTGTGACATTGTGTGTTTTTGTGTATATTGTTTGAGCGTCCTCCCATGGGTGTGTGTGTGTGTGTGTGTGTGACATTGTGTGTTTTTCTGTATATTGTTTGAGTGTCCTCCAATGGGTGTGAGTGTGTGATTGTGTGTGTGTGAGTGTGTGTGTGTGAGTGTTTGTGTGTGCGTGTGTGTTTGTGTGTGTGTGTGTGTGTGTTAGTGTGTGTGTTTGTGTGTGTGTGGGTGTGTGTGTGTCTGTGTGTGAGAGTGTGTGATTGTGGGACTGTGTGTGTGTGTGTGATTGTGTGTGTGTGTGTGTGATTGTGTGTGATTGTGTGTGTGTGTGTTTGTGTGAGTGTGTGTGTGTGTGTGTGTGTGTGTATGTGTGTTTGTGTGTGTGTGAGAGTGTGTGTGAGAGTGTGTGTATGTGTGTTTGTGTGTTAGTGTGTGTGTATGTGTGGTTGTGTGTGTGTTTGTGTGTGTGAGTGTGTGATTGTGTGTGTGAGTGTTTGTGTGTGTATGTTTGTGTGTGTGTGTTTGTGTGTGCGTGTGTATGTGTGTGTGTGTGTGTGGGTGTGTGTCTGTGTGTGAGAGTGTGTGTGTGTGATTGTGTGTGTGATTGTGTATGTTCAAAAAGCACTCAAACTTCACATGTGTGCCAACAGTTCAGCCGTTAAGACATCTACGGGACAGTTTTGAGATTTCTTAAAATGTCGTTGCCATGGCAACACAATGCTCGCCTTGAAACACGGTTTTCTCATAACTTCACTGAAAATACTCCAAACAGCCCAAAACTTCACAGGTTTGGTAACGATGCAGCCATCAACGCATCTAAGCGTATTAAGGGATGTCATCAAATGCTGTTGGCATGGCGACAGATCATTCGCCATCAAGTTAGTTCAAAAGTTTGCAGTTCAAATATTCTGCTGCTTTTCCAAGTTTTTACTTTCTTTTCTTATAGTATTCAAAACAGGAAAGAACACAGTGTTATTGGTATATCAATGGATATAGTATGATGATAGTTATTATTTAAATTTTGAGTTAAGAAATTAATGGGGTGTGGTGAGTGTAAGAAGTTGAAGAAAAATTGAATGGAGTATGTTGGGATAGTAAGTGGAAGAATTGTGGGGGTTTGATGTGAGGGAGGGGGAATGTTAAGTGGAGGTGTGGTAGATTTTGGATTGTATTTAAGGGTGTGTTTGTTTAGGGGGGTGGTAGATATATGTTTATTGATAATGTGTTGGTGGAATTAATGTTTATAGGGGGTTTGATGATATAGAGATGTGGGGATTGGGGTGTTTGTTGGGGGTGTTGGGGGGGGGTTATGTATTTGGAATATGGGGTGGTATGTGGGTTATGAGATTTGGGAGGTGGGAAGATGGGATGTTGGATTTATGGGAGGATGAGTTAGAGGTTTAATTTGGATTTTAGAGTTGTGTTTTGATTGTTTGGGTGATTGTGGGTTATTTTGATGGTTTGAGGATTTGTATTATGGGGGTTTTTTTTTAATATTGATTTTTTAAGGTTGGATTTATTTGGATGGATTTGAGTTTTTATAGTTTTGATAGAGATGGAATTTGGATTATTATTGGGGTATATTGGGGTTTTGGGTTGTTTTGTGGGTGAAGATAGTGGGGGTTTGAGTTTGATTTTTTTGTTAGTTGGAGGTTTTTGTTTGAGTTTTTTGGGATTTTGGGGATGTTTTGGAATATTTGTTGTGGTATGTGGTGGTGATGAGGTTTGTGGATTGAAGTGTTGTATTTATTATATGAGTGATATATTATTTAATATGTTAAGGTGTATTTTTTTATGAGTTATTTTTTGTGGGTATGGTGTTGGTTGTTCTGGGGTTTGTGTTGTGATTATAATTGGGAAGGCTACCTCAATAGTATTCTTAAAAAAGGTGTCTATAGTCTTTTCATACAGACAAATACTGAATGATTGAAAATGATTACAGACTGAGCTCAGTATATGTGAAATAAGAACATTAAAGGGGACCTCTTTTATACATGAATATGTGTCCCTGGTGTGTCAGGGAACTCACCAAATGTCAGAAAACACAAACCCTCTTTTCCTCCATACCCAAATCTCTAAAAACGGGGCTGCAACGGAGCTGATACAGATTTGAATTTTTCTGACGTCAGAAAAGGGGAGCTCCGCGTATATGGGCAACTCTCCACCTTTCAGGGGAATGGGGGGTTGGGCCACGGCCGGCCATTCCCACTCGAAAGCGCTGGAGACGCTGTCGTACATATGCCAGGCCTGTAAGTGGCGCTGTAGTCTTCCACAAAAGCAGCGAATAAGACTTCTCACAGAATCAGCCCTTGCAAAAACAGGGCTGGAAAAGAACAAATAGAGTGACAAAGTCCCTCCCCTTCCGGGGGAGCTCCATGGGACCTTATTTCGGAAAAAGTATTTATTGTCGCTTTGGATAAAAGCATTAGCTAAATGCAATGTAATGTAATGTAATGAAGTCAATGGAGAGAGAAAGATTATCTTTTGATCACGTTTGAATTGTGCCACGAATTACACATATGTTTGTCAATTTAAAAGATAATTTTGCAGGTCAAGAAAATAAAACGTTGTCGTAAAACTGTGAAGTAACACATTTGTTTGTGTGAAACACTCAATGAACTACATATCTGGTCTTGCAGACTCTCACAACAACACACATCACTACTGTCTTGTCAAAAAAGTGATTGACTACCCTCACCATCAACACAATGAAACACGTCCAGAAGAATCTCATGCAAAGCTGCCTGCCTGCCTTCCTTTGATTCTCTCTGAACTGCCTGGTCTTTTTAATGTTTAATGTCAACCATTTGTGCAGATAGCATGAAGTGGAAAAGATCGGTGATGCTAATGTAGCGTTAGCGTTAACATTTCTCCCCGGGGCTTAAATGGTGTATTATAGAATGATCACACCGGTGTAACAGTACTCTTCAAAGGGTTCACGAAATATGACTACTACTCTTACTGTTTAACATTTTGGGTTATTTCATGTTTCTTCATGTTAAGGCTAATACAAATGACAAGGCTAAGACTGTAATGCTAACTAACGTGCTAGCTACTAGCTAGGTAGCTAACTTGATCCAGCCACTCCTGTTCCTTTCATCAGATGGGAAGCGAAAGAACGAGCAAGACCCATTTCTGGTACGATTACAGCCTGGTACTAAGCACACAGGCATCTTGTTAAATTTATCTTAGCTATCTCTTATATTTAGCGGAGGAAGACAATTGTGACATCACTTACGCAACTCTGGGATTTGTAGTTTTTCTAGTTGCATATTTTTCATAGTCTTATATTTCAACAGTTTTACGACAAACTGTGACTTTTTTGACACGGAAATACTTTTTTAAGATTAACAAACATCATATGTGTAATTCATGGCACAATTCAAACGGGATCGAAAAATAAGTTGTCTCTCTCCGTTGACTTCAATGCATAATCTTTCCGAAATAAGGTCCCATGGACCGGAAGTAGATGGGCGTGACTTCGCCACTCCATAGAGCGAAATGAGGCATGGCTAAAATTAGGGCTGTCAGTCGATTAAAATAGTTAATCGCGATTAATCGCAAATTACTCGCACATTTTTTATCTGTTCTAAATGTACCTTAGAGGAATTCCACCTGGAACCTCTCTCATACAATACAAATGGTGTGTGTGTGTGTGTGTGTGTGTGTGTGTGTGAGATCGTTGGAGCTATGTGCAACTCAAGGCATATGCTCGAATGGGAGCTGCCTGGACGCTGTGATCATGTTGCTGCAATCATGAGTGTGCTGACTTCTCCTCAATGTCCCGCTGTCTGCTTCCTGCATCAAGTCAAGTGCTCGGCGCAGTTGTGTGGATAGGGCGCTCCTCTGTTTTCATTTAAACAGCTCCTTATATCCGTTAGCGCAGCTAGCTAGCACCAGATGCTAACAACAACAATAGCCGCGTTCACACTGCGGTACGGTAATGCACGTAAGGTCTCTCTCTTGCTCGCTCGGGCCACACACACACACACCCTCCCGGTCCTCCAGATGGCCAGTCGGTGCCTGCCGGTGAGCGTGGAAGTGTGGTCTGCCACAAGCGGGCGGCAGGAGCGGGGCTGTCAGCATCAGTTTGTAGACGGTATTTTAAACTCGATGCTCTGAAGCTACGGGGCGGCCGAGGAAAAAAAATACACATGCGTTAATCGCGTTAAAATAATTAGTGGCGTTAATTTTTTTTTGCGTTAACGCGTTAACTTGACAGCCCTAGCTAAAATGCATGATCTGTTTGGTATTTTGAAAAAAAATGTTTTATATAGGTATGGCCCTACAATATATTATTCAAATACAGCATGATAGGTCCACTTTAAAGAAAAGTTAAAATCTTATACATTTCGGCAAGTTACAAATATAATTGGATTTCTCTGAAAAAGCTTTTTTTTTACAAACTATTTCTTCAAACCAACATCAAGCAGAATTCTCCTGAAATCACATTTTTCAATTAAAAAACATCAGCATTGTTCAGAAGTGTTTGGACTATTTACTTTTGTTAAATTCCTATCTGTATATTGTTCAGTTAAATCTGGTCCTGCTGCTGAAATGACCCATGTGACCCACAAGGGGATCAAATATCCGATCTCGCTGATCAGATGAATTGTTGTGAAAAACGTAACATTTTAAAAACTGTACTTTTTCTCATTTGTTGATTGAAAATAAAAAAAACCTTGTTGTGCTCGAGGTCTACAAATGCAACACTAGGTGGCGCTGTAACGCGCTCCTCCTGTTATCTCAGGAATCACTACATTAGATTCAAACACTGGGTTTTGTAACACTGTTTCTAGAGGATATGTGAACATTAATATATTGCATTAATTGGCCGACTTAGTTCCTGAGCGGCCTGGGTGGTGTGTCTGCTTTCAAACTGCACCGACTGCATTGACTTTTCTAAATACAACTAACTTGTGATGTTTTTTTAAAGATCTTCATCTTCAGTGGGAACCAATGGGCTTGGAGCTGACAGGAAGTCAGGAAACATGAGGCACTAACACATTGCTGGTAAAAGCTATATTTTCTAACGTTGGTTAAAAGCTATACGAGCTGATAAACCCATGTGTGTGAGAGGAGCTGCTACTCTGCTCCCTGAGCTCCTTCCTCTTCAGCAGGAACACCCAGGTCATCATAATCCAGCTCAATGTCCTCCTGTCGGCTCAGACGCCGCCCCCTGGTGGCCTGGAGAGACATGACAGCACACAGTGAGACTTCCTGCATCACTCCTGTTCAATAACACACACTGTTTCATTCAGTCAGTGGAGCAACAACATGTTTCAGTCCCTCATCATTCAGTCAGTGGAACAACAACAACATGTTTCAGTCCCTCATCATTCAGTCAGTGGAACAACAACAACATGTTTCAGTCCCTCATCATTCAGTCAGTGGAGCAACAACATGTTTCAGTACCTCATCATTCAGTCAGTGGAACAACAACAACATGTTTCAGTCCCTCATCATTCAGTCAGTGGAACAACAACAACATGTTTCAGTCCCTCATCATTCAGTCAGTGGAACAACAACAACATGTTTCAGTCCCTCATCATTCAGTCAGTGGAACAACAACAACATGTTTCAGTCCCTCATCATTCAGTCAGTGGAACAACAACAACATGTTTCAGTCCCTCATCATTCAGTCAGTGGAACAACAACAACATGTTTCAGTCCCTCATCATTCAGTCAGTGGAACAACAACAACATGTTTCAGTCCCTCATCATTCAGTCAGTGGAACAACAACAACATGTTTCAGTCCCTCATCATTCAGTCAGTGGAACAACAACAACATGTTTCAGTCCCTCATCATTCAGTCAGTGGAACAACAACAACATGTTTCAGTCCCTCATCATTCAGTCAGTGGAACAACAACAACATGTTTCAGTCCCTCATCATTCAGTCAGTGGAACAACAACAACATGTTTCAGTCCCTCATCAGTCAGTCAGTGGAACAACAACAACATGTTTCAGTCCCTCATCATTCAGTCAGTGGAACAACAACATGTTTCAGTCCCTCATCATTCAGTCAGTGGAACAACAACAACATGTTTCAGTACCTCATCATTCAGTCAGTGGAACAACAACAACATGTTTCAGTCCCTCATCATTCAGTCAGTGGAACAACAACATGTTTCAGTCCCTCATCATTCAGTCAGTGGAACAACAACAACATGTTTCAGTCCCTCATCATTCAGTCAGTGGAACAACAACAACATGTTTCAGTCCCTCATCATTCAGTCAGTGGAACAACAACAACATGTTTCAGTCCCTCATCATTCAGTCAGTGGAACAACAACATGTTTCAGTCCCTCATCATTCAGTCAGTGGAACAACAACATGTTTCAGTCCCTCATCATTCAGTCAGTGGAACAACAACAACATGTTTCAGTCCCTCATCATTCAGTCAGTGGAACAACAACAACATGTTTCAGTCCCTCATCATTCAGTCAGTGGAACAACAACATGTTTCAGTCCCTCATCATTCAGTCAGTGGAACAACAACAACATGTTTCAGTCCCTCATCATTCAGTCAGTGAACAACACAACATGTTTCAGTCCCTCATCATTCAGTCAGTGGAACAACAACAACATGTTTCAGTCCCTCATCATTCAGTCAGTGGAACAACAACAACATGTTTCAGTCCCTCATCATTCAGTCAGTGGAACAACAACAACATGTTTCAGTCCCTCATCATTCAGTCAGTGGAACAACAACAACATGTTTCAGTCCCTCATCATTCAGTCAGTGGAACAACAACATGTTTCAGTCCCTCATCATTCAGTCAGTGGAACAACAACAACATGTTTCAGTCCCTCATCAGTCAGTCAGTGGAACAACAACAACATGTTTCAGTCCCTCATCATTCAGTCAGTGGAACAACAACAACATGTTTCAGTCCCTCATCATTCAGTCAGTGGAACAACAACAACATGTTTCAGTCCCTCATCATTCAGTCAGTGGAACAACAACAACATGTTTCAGTCCCTCATCATTCAGTCAGTGGAACAACAACATGTTTCAGTCCCTCATCATTCAGTCAGTGGAACAACAACATGTTTCAGTCCCTCATCATTCAGTCAGTGGAACAACAACAACATGTTTCAGTCCCTCATCATTCAGTCAGTGGAACAACAACACGTTTCAGTCCCTCATCATTCAGTCAGTGGAACAACAACAACATGTTTCAGTCCCTCATCAGTCAGTCAGTGGAACAACAACAACATGTTTCAGTCCCTCATCATTCAGTCAGTGGAACAACAACATGTTTCAGTCCCTCATCATTCAGTCAGTGGAACAACAACAACATGTTTCAGTCCCTCATCATTCAGTCAGTGGAACAACAACAACATGTTTCAGTCCCTCATCATTCAGTCAGTGGAACAACAACAACATGTTTCAGTCCCTCATCATTCAGTCAGTGGAACAACAACAACATGTTTCAGTCCCTCATCATTCAGTCAGTGGAACAACAACATGTTTCAGTCCCTCATCATTCAGTCAGTGGAACAACAACAACATGTTTCAGTCCCTCATCATTCAGTCAGTGGAACAACAACAACATGTTTCAGTCCCTCATCATTCAGTCAGTGGAACAACAACAACATGTTTCAGTCCCTCATCATTCAGTCAGTGGAACAACAACATGTTTCAGTCCCTCATCATTCAGTCAGTGGAACAACAACATGTTTCAGTCCCTCATCATTCAGTCAGTGGAACAACAACAACATGTTTCAGTCCCTCATCATTCAGTCAGTGGAACAACAACATGTTTCAGTCCCTCATCATTCAGTCAGTGGAACAACAACATGTTTCAGTCCCTCATCATTCAGTCAGTGGAACAACAACATGTTTCAGTCCCTCATCATTCAGTCAGTGGAACAACAACAACATGTTTCAGTCCCTCATCATTCAGTCAGTGGAACAACAACAACATGTTTCAGTCCCTCATCATTCAGTCAGTGGAACAACAACAACATGTTTCAGTCCCTCATCATTCAGTCAGTGGAACAACAACAACATGTTTCAGTGCCTCATCATTCAGTCAGTGGAACAACAACATGTTTCAGTCCCTCATCATTCAGTCAGTGGAACAACAACATGTTTCAGTCCCTCATCATTCAGTCAGTGGAACAACAACATGTTTCAGTCCCTCATCATTCAGTCAGTGGAACAACAACAACATGTTTCCGTACCTTGCAGTAGAGGTAAAGTCCGACGGTCACCAGCAGCACCAGCAGCTGAGTCAGCGGCAGGACGACGGCTCGGATGATAAAAGGTTCTGGATATGATGGAACACCTGGACAGCATCACATCAAGAGTCAGCAAACACACAGAGACCTGAACCCACTTCAGCATGGAGACTCCTCTCTACAGTTACAATAAACGACATCTTCTTAAGGTCTTCATTCAACCCCAACCCTTTCTCCTGTTCATACCAGACAGTAGGACTGTAGGGAGAAGCTGCTAGCTGCATCTGTTGAACAGTACTCATGGCAATACTCCAATGTAAACTACAGCTGACTGGAGAACGTGTGTTCTGGATCCATGTCTTCACGGTTCATTGCACGTTGCACGTTGCTCTGGAAAGCTACATGTGATGTAAGGGTGTGACTGCTTCAGGGCTCACAGTAAAACACTCACCAGCGTTCTCCTGGGGAGCATCACGCTCTGTCCTACCGTAAACTCTAACAGCTCACCTGTGACGGTGACGGAGAGCAGACGGCTCTCAGAGGAGGAGTCCTGAGGAAAAGCAGAGACGTGATAAACACAGCTGTAGTTTCCCTGGTGGGCGGGCTCTGCAGCCGGGAACAGGAAGTGGGCAGAGTGATTGACAGCTGGCTGGGTGTAGTTGTGAGTGGAGGAGATGAGCAGGAAGGAGCCTCCTGGGTACTGAGGCTGGATGGAGCAGCTGATGGTGAAGGTGGAGCCTCTGAACACCTGGAACCCCTGCTGCTGAGCCCCGGAGACCCCGTACATGGAGGAGGACACAGAGATGTTGGGCTGAAACAGCTTATCTGGAGAGAGAGAGAGAGAGAGAGAGAGAGAGAGAGAGAGAGAGAGAGAGAGAGAGAGAGAGAGAGAGAGAGAGAGAGAGAGAGAGAGAGAGAGAGAGAGAGAGAAATGGGGGAGAGAGAGAGAGTGAAATGGGGGAGAGAGAGAGAGATGGGGGGGAGACAGAGAGAGAGAGAGAGAGAGAGAGAGTCTCTTTGTCAGACAGAGAGAGAGAGAGAGAGAGAGAGAGAGAGTCTCTTTGTCAGAGAGAGAGACTGACTAATAAAGAGACACATGATGTCATACACAATGTCACTGATAGGCTCACCTGAGCAGGTGAGATTCAGGAAGTAGGAAGAGTAATCTGATGCTGCACACTCCCTCAGAGCAGATCCAGACTCAACACAGTTAGAGCTGATCCTCCACACAGATCTCTCTGAGGACTCCTCTCTCTGTACCACAGAGACAGCAGAGCCACAGTCGAGCTCTCTGCAGGCGACTCCTGCTGCCTTCAGGGTCCAGGGAGAGTTAAAGCGAGGGTCGTCCCACACTGGTCTCCATTCTCCCTGATGTTCCAGCTCCAGAGCTCCTGCACAGCGACTCTCTCCTCCCACCAGTCTGACCGGCTCTGCAGAGAAACAAGAGAGAGATCAGAGAGAGAATACAGTGAGTGTGAGGAGAACAGAATGAACCAATCACAGCTCCTCTCCACCTGAGCAGGTGAGGCTAACAGCTGTGCCAGGTGAGCAGGTGCTTCTCTCTGAGGCTGAGCTACAGTCCAGGAGAGCAGACTCATGGCCTCCACACTGGAACTCTTTGGTCCCCATTGGAGCCTCCCCTTCTCCATAGAGCGCCCCCTGGAGGACTGAAGGAGCCCCACAGCCCAGCTGCCGGCAGACCACCTGAGCATCCTGCTGGTCAAAGTCAGCCTCACACACGGAGGACCAGGACGGGTCAGACGGGTCAGAGTTCACCTCCAGTCTGCCTGAGCACAGACCGGTCCCCCCCCAGCAGCCGGACAGAGTCTGCAGAGGACAGAAGATCAGACAGAGGTCAAAGACACACCATCAAAGAGATGAAACTATATTTCAGATTCAAACTGGACTCAGTTCCAACAAGAGTTGATGATGAACAACAGAACACATGTTGATAAGAGCACAGACTGCAGGTACCCTCACATCTCCACCTGATAGCCTCTAGCAGGTGGTCTCCATGAGTGAACCCTTCCCCTGTGTCTTCAACAGACCCTCCTCCTCTGCAGACCCTCTGCTCCCTCTGCTCAGCTCCACCTCTGCTCTCACACACACACTTTCAAAAGGTTTCACTCTTTACTCTCACACGTGTTATCTGACTGGTGTGTGTAAACACGTTGCTCTTCAAACATGGCGTCATCATTGAATTCAAGCGGTTTGTATTTTGGTCTCGTGTTTTCCATGAAATGGTGAATGGTATCATTCTAGAGGAGGAGGCTCCAAATGACCCGGTGGGTTTCAGGACTCTTCATATCAGCCGGGCTCCAGGCTGCAAGGAGTGGAATGACATGTAAAACTGCTTGTTCATTTCTTTTGGTTCACATTGACACACTTTAGGGACACAGGAAGCAGAGACCTGAATGTGGAGTGAGACGGCCCCTGCTGTGAGGAGGTGGCTCTGGCCTCTCCCCTCTCACTCTTTGTACACTCTGAACATGGATTCTTGTGACTCTGTAAATGAGCGCTATATGTTCCTCCTTCCTCTGCGGGGTCTGCGGGACGTCCTACGTTGTGTTGGCGCCGCGCTGCGACTATGTGAGCTATGTATGTCACTGATGATGTCCCTGATGATGTCACTGATGATGTCACAGATGATGTCACAGATGATGTCACAGATGATGTCACTGATGGGCTTACCTGAGCAGGTGAGATTCAGGATGTGTGGAGAGCGAGTTGATGCTGCACACTCCCTCAGAGCAGATCCAGACTCAACACATTCAGATCTGATCCTCCACACAGGTCTCTCTGAGGACTCCTCTCTCTGTACCACAGAGACAGCAGAGCCACAGTCGAGCTCTCTGCAGGCGACTCCTGCTGCCTTCAGGGTCCAGGGAGAGTTATAGAGAGGGTCGTCCCACACTGGTCTCCATTCTCCCTCACGTCTCACCTCCAGAGCTCCTGCACAGCGACTCTCTCCTCCCACCAGTCTGACCGGCTCTGCAGAGAAACAAGAGAGAGATCAGAGAGAGAATACAGTGAGTGTGAGGAGAACAGAATGAACCAATCACAGCTCCTCTCCACCTGAGCAGGTGAGGCTAACAGCTGTGCCAGGTGAGCAGGTGCTTCTCTCTGAGGCTGAGCTACAGTCCAGGAGAGCAGACTCATGGCCTCCACACTGGAACTCTTTGGTCCCCATTGGAGCCTCCCCTTCTCCATAGAGCGCCCCCTGGAGGACTGAAGGAGCCCCACAGCCCAGCTGCCGGCAGACCACCTGAGCATCCTGCTGGTCAAAGTCAGCCTCACACACGGAGGACCAGGACGGGTCAGACGGGTCAGAGTTCACCTCCAGTCTGCCTGAGCACAGACCGGTCCCCCCCAGCAGCCGGACAGAGTCTGCAGAGGACAGAAGATCAGACAGAGGTCAAAGACACACCATCAAAGAGATGAAACTATATTTCAGATTCAAACTGGACTCAGTTCCAACAAGAGTTGATGATGAACAACAGAACACATGTTGATAAGAGCACAGACTGCAGGTACCCTCACATCTCCACCTGATAGCCTCTAGCAGGTGGTCTCCATGAGTGAACCCTTCCCCTGTGTCTTCAACAGACCCTCCTCCTCTGCAGACCCTCTGCTCCCTCTGCTCAGCTCCACCTCTGCTCTCACACACACACTTTCAAAAGGTTTCACTCTTTACTCTCACACGTGTTATCTGACTGGTGTGTGTAAACACGTTGCTCTTCAAACATGGCGTCATCATTGAATTCAAGCGGTTTGTATTTTGGTCTCGTGTTTTCCATGAAATGGTGAATGGTATCATCCTAGAGGAGGAGGCTCCAAATGACCCGGTGGGTTTCAGGACTCTTCATATCAGCCGGGCTCCAGGCTGCAAGGAGTGGAATGACATGTAAAACTGCTTGTTCATTTCTTTTGGTTCACATTGACACACTTTAGGGACACAGGAAGCAGAGACCTGAATGTGGAGTGAGACGGCCCCTGCTGTGAGGAGGTGGCTCTGGCCTCTCCCCTCTCACTCTTTGTACACTCTGAACATGGATTCTTGTGACTCTGTAAATGAGCGCTATATGTTCCTCCTTCCTCTGCGGGGTCTGCGGGACGTCCTACGTTGTGTTGGCGCCGCGCTGCGACTATGTGAGCTATGTAGGCCAATCACAACAGGCCATTTGACAGATGATGTCACTGATGATGTCACTGATGATGTCACTGATGATGTCACAGATGATGTCACAGATGATGTCACTGATGGGCTTACCTGAGCAGCTGAGATTCAGGATGTGTGTAGAGCGAGTTGATGCTGCACACTCCCTCAGAGCAGATCCAGACTCAACACAGTCAGATCTGATCCCCCACACAGGTCTCCCTGAGGACTCCTCTCTCAGTCCCACAGAGACAGCAGAGCCACAGTCGAGCTCTCTGCAGGCGACTCCTGCTGTCTTCAGGGTCCAGGGAGGGTAGTCCCCCACTGGTCTCCATTCTCCCTGATGTTCCACCTCCAGAGCTCCTGCACAGCGACTCTCTCCTCCCACCAGCCGAACACCAGGCTCTGCAGAGAAACAAGAGAGAGATCAGAGAGAGAATACAGTGAGTTTGATGAGAACAGAATGAACCAATCACAGCTCCTCTCCACCTGAGCAGGTGAGGCTAACAGCTGTGCCAGGTGAGCAGGTGCTTCTCTCTGAGGCTGAGCTACAGTCCAGGAGAGCAGACTCATGGCCTCCACACTGGAACTCTTTGGTCCCCATTGGAGCCTCCCCTTCTCCATAGAGCGCCCCCTGGAGGACTGAAGGAGCCCCACAGCCCAGCTGCCTGCAGACCACCTGAGCATCCTGCTGGTCAAAGTCAGCCTCACACACGGAGGACCAGGACGGGTCAGACGGGTCAGAGTTCACCTCCAGTCTGCCTGAGCACAGACCGGTCCCCCCCAGCAGCCGGACAGAGTCTGCAGAGGACAGAAGATCAGACAGAGGTCAAAGACACACCATCAAAGAGATGAAACTATATTTCAGATTCAAACTGGACTCAGTTCCAACAAGAGTTGATGATGAACAACAGAACACATGTTGATAAGAGCACAGACTGCAGGTACCCTCACATCTACACCTGATAGCCTCTAGCAGGTGGTCTCCATGAGTGAACCCTTCCCCTGTGTCTTCAACAGACCCTCCTCCTCTGCAGACCCTCTGCTCCCTCTGCTCAGCTCCACCTCTGCTCTCACACACACACTTTCAAAAGGTTTCACTCTTTACTCTCACACGTGTTATCTGACTGGTGTGTGTAAACACGTTGCTCTTCAAACATGGCGTCATCATTGAATTCAAGCGGTTTGTATTTTGGTCTCGTGTTTTCCATGAAATGGTGAATGGTATCATCCTAGAGGAGGAGGCTCCAAATGACCCGGTGGGTTTCAGGACTCTTCATATCAGCCGGGCTCCAGGCTGCGAGGAGTGGAATGACATGTAAAACTGCTTGTTCATTTCTTTTGGTTCACATTGACACACTTTAGGGACACAGGAAGCAGAGACCTGAATGTGGAGTGAGACGGCCCCTGCTGTGAGGAGGTGGCTCTGGCCTCTCCCCTCTCACTCTTTGTACACTCTGAACATGGATTCTTGTGACTCTGTAAATGAGCGCTATATGTTCCTCCTTCCTCTGCGGGGTCTGCGGGACGTCCTACGTTGTGTTGGCGCCGCGCTGCGACTATGTGAGCTATGTAGGCCAATCACAACAGGCCATTTGACAGATGATGTCACTGATGATGTCACTGATGATGTCACTGATGATGTCACAGATGATGTCACAGATGATGTCACTGATGGGCTTACCTGAGCAGGTGAGATTCAGGATGTGTGTAGAGCGAGTTGATGCTGCACACTCCCTCAGAGCAGATCCAGACTCAACACATTCAGATCTGATCCCCCACGCAGGTCTCCTTGAGGACTCAGATCTCCGTACCACAGAGACAGCAGAGCCACAGTCGAGCTCTCTGCAGGCGACTCCTGCTGCCTTCAGGGTCCAGGGAGAGTTAAAGAGAGGGTCGTCCTCCACTGGTCTCCATTCTCCCTGATGTTCCAGCTCCAGAGCTCCTGCACAGCGACTCTCTCCTCCCACCAGTCTGACCGGCTCTGCAGAGAAACAAGAGAGAGATCAGAGAGAGAATACAGTGAGTGTGAGGAGAACAGAATGAACCAATCACAGCTCCTCTCCACCTGAGCAGGTGAGGCTAACAGCTGTGCCAGGTGAGCAGGTGCTTCTCTCTGAGGCTGAGCTACAGTCCAGGAGAGCAGACTCATGGCCTCCACACTGGAACTCTTTGGTCCCCATTGGAGCCTCCCCTTCTCCATAGAGCGCCCCCTGGAGGACTGAAGGAGCCCCACAGCCCAGCTGCCGGCAGACCACCTGAGCATCCTGCTGGTCAAAGTCAGCCTCACACACGGAGGACCAGGACGGGTCAGACGGGTCAGAGTTCACCTCCAGTCTGCCTGAGCACAGACCGGTCCCCCCCAGCAGCCGGACAGAGTCTGCAGAGGACAGAAGATCAGACAGAGGTCAAAGACACACCATCAAAGAGATGAAACTATATTTCAGATTCAAACTGGACTCAGTTCCAACAAGAGTTGATGATGAACAACAGAACACATGTTGATAAGAGCACAGACTGCAGGTACCCTCACATCTACACCTGATAGCCTCTAGCAGGTGGTCTCCATGAGTGAACCCTTCCCCTGTGTCTTCAACAGACCCTCCTCCTCTGCAGACCCTCTGCTCCCTCTGCTCAGCTCCACCTCTGCTCTCACACACACACTTTCAAAAGGTTTCACTCTTTACTCTCACACGTGTTATCTGACTGGTGCGTGTAAACACGTTGCTCTTCAAACATGGCGTCATCATTGAATTCAAGCGGTTTGTATTTTGGTCTCGTGTTTTCCATGAAATGGTGAATGGTATCATCCTAGAGGAGGAGGCTCTAAATGACCCGGTGGGTTTCAGGACTCTTCATATCAGCCGGGCTCCAGGCTGCAAGGAGTGGAATGAAATGTAAAACTGCTTGTTCATTTCTTTTGGTTCACATTGACACACTTTAGGGACACAGGAAGCAGAGACCTGAATGTGGAGTGAGACGGCCCCTGCTGTGAGGAGGTGGCTCTGGCCTCTCCCCTCTCACTCTTTGTACACTCTGAACATGGATTCTTGTGACTCTGTAAATGAGCGCTATATGTTCCTCCTTCCTCTGCGGGGTCTGCGGGACGTCCTACGTTGTGTTGGCGCCGCGCTGCGACTATGTGAGCTATGTATGTCACTGATGATGTCACTGATGATGTCACTGATGATGTCACTGATGATGTCACTGATGATGTCACAGATGATGTCACAGATGATGTCACTGATGGGCTTACCTGAGCAGGTGAGATTCAGGATTTGTTCAGAGGAATCTGATGCTGCACACTCCCTCAGAGCAGATCCAGACTGAACACAGTCAGATCTGATCCTCCACACAGGTCTCTCTGAGGACTCCTCTCTCCGTACCACAGAGACAGCAGAGCCACAGTCGAGCTCTCTGCAGGCGACTCCTGCTGCCTTCAGGGTCCAGGGAGAGTAAAGCGAGGGTCGTCCCCCACTGGTCTCCATTCTCCCTCATGTTCCAGCTCCAGAGCTCCTGCACAGCGACTCTCTCCTCCCACCAGCCGAACACCAGGCTCTGCAGAGAAACAAGAGAGAGATGTTCCTTCATTGATATCAGCATATTTTGAATAATGAATCATTTATACTATGAATACTTCTGAGTGATAATCAGATCATTAACTCCAGCTCTCTATAAACCAGTGGTGGGAAGTAATAAAGTACATATACTCAAGTACTGTAAGAACAGGTTTGAATGACTTCACTGGAGTATATGGTTTTATAATACTACATCACATGTATCCACAACATGAGTTTGAGGTGACTTGGCAGGTTCATATTATTAATAAACAACACTTTAATGATGAAGTTCTGTTATGGATAAAGATACCTGGAAGTATAACAAGTCATCAGTTATCTCCAGCTTTACCAGCTGCTACATTAAAGATGATGTTCACATGAATGGATCATTGATTAGAATGCAGACTATAATATATCATTATGGAAATAGTCGTACTGTACGAGTCGTATTAATGATGGTACTTTAAGCATTAATTGATCCTAATACTTTGACCTAAGTGCATTTCAATACCAGACTTGTTCTTGTTACAGTATTTCTGCACTGTGGTATCACTTCTTCTAATCAAGTATAACATCTCCCCCACATCTATAAACTGACAGGACCTGAAACATGAAACATGTGATTCAGTCGAGCTAAAAAACAGTTCAGAAAGCTAAACGTAGAGATTAGTAGCTGTTTCTGTTGCTGTCACTTGAACCCTTTGGTGAACATGTGCGATATGGGTCCGTGTACGTGTTTCTCTTTTAACACAAGAAACAAATCCCCAAAAAACTAAAACTGTAAAAAGGAACACAAAAGCCTTTTTTCTGATTTTGTTGTTTGAGTCCAAAAACCATATCAGCAAAATCAAATTCAAGAATGGTCCGATTTTAGATTTTAAATATCGGTTTATTGGTTTTCTGTACGGAGGTAGAATTAAATATACAAAGATAAAAGCCAAGAGCATTGAATATCTCTGCTCAGGATAAGGCAGCGATATCTAGCTGTCATTGCACGTGGGGTGGGGAGGACATGAAGGACTTCGTGGATCAACAGGATTCCTCCTCTCCCAACTTTGCTAAAAACCCTTTATCCATAAAAGCTGCTTAAGAAAACATCATAAAGAAAATGTTCAGATCTGCTTAGAGGGAGACGTCTCCTTCTTTGACTCTCCTCCGTGCTGCAGGTGAAGCACCGGATGTTGATGTGGTTTGACATGCAGCTACGAGATAGAGATCAGCACCTCCGCCTTTACATACTCACTTACTTACATTGGTATAGTCATGAATTTAACACCAAGTATATGTAACAATATTTTTAAGAAAATGTGTGATATTTACTATTGCAATGTTTCAGTCCCTTTATAGACGTTCTTTTGAGTGGTTGGTTGGTGATGGACGCTTATATCAGAGAGAAGATTTATCTGATCATTTGTTGCCAGCCTCTAGGAGGGGTCTCTCACTGAGACGCCGCAGGGATAACAGGGAACCACCTCGCTGGTATGTTACAGAACATTTAGAAGATTATTTTGACATTAGTCCTAGGGAGCTTGGGGGAGGGTCTACCTGTCCTCCTCCGGCACAGAAGTCAAACTAATCTTTAAAGCAGCTGACCAGACGGGCCACAGATGAGAGAAGGCTCCAGAAATGCTGTGGACCTGACCTGCCGACATTGTGCCGTTAAAAGTGCAGAGTATCTTGATTTATTTTTAACATCATAATAATAAGAAGAAATGGGTTTAATTTATAGAGCACTTCATATTTAATTTCAAATCTCCATGTCGGCTGATGATAGAGCCAATGGGGAGCATGTAGAGTGGGAAAAGGGTGGGGCCGAGAACTGATCCTTGAGGGACACCACAGGTGACGCTGTGGGTACCTGACTCTGCCTCGCCCAATGAGAAGTACTCTCTTCTCCCGGTGATGTATGATCTGAACCAATCAAGGGGAGAGTCAGAGAGTACGATGGTGGAGTGCAAACGATGGAGGAGGATGCCGTGATCGACGGTGTCGAAAGCTGCAGTGAGATCGAGGAGGATGAGGAGAGAGGGAGAGCCAGCATCAGCCGTCATCAGCAGGTTGTTGGTGACCCTGACCAGGGCAGTTTCTGTGCTGTGGCCTGAGCGGAAACCAGACTGGAACTTCTCAAGTAGGTTGTTGGAGTTTAGGTGGTCCTGGAGCTGAGCAGCAACTCGTTTTTTCCAGCACCTTTGATAGAAAAGTAAGGTTGGAAATGGGTCTGCAGTTAGCCAGGACTC
>CM070487.1:45887028-45897028 GCA_036324585.1 Champsocephalus esox
CTCAGGTTTTTTGAGATGAGGTTTGATGACAGCGGTTTTTTAGGGCAGAGGGGACATGGCCAGCCTGTAGAGAGAGGTTTACGATCTTAGTGATCATGTGGCTCATGGTACAGATGTACGATTTCACAAGAGCTGACGGAAGGGGGTCCAGGACACAGGTGGAGGGCTTCATCCTCCTACCGATGCCCTCAACCTCTCGCTGAGAGATGTCCGTGAAACAGCGAAGAGGCTGGGTTGTCCCAGGCTGTGGGTCAGCAGTTGGAACTGGAGGTGCGGAGGGGCTAGAGAGGATGGAGGGGATGGTGTCAGCTTTGTTTGTGAAGAAGGCGGCGAAGTTGCCACACTGCTTCTCAGTGGAGTCAGAGTGTAGAGGACTTTGGGGTTTGATGAGGTGGTTTATGGTGGAGAAGAGTTGCTTGGAGTTTCCAGTACTGTTGTTGATTATGGAGGAGTAGTACTGGGACTGTGCGTAGGCCTTCTGGTGTTCACGATAGGCTAACCGGTGAACAGAATCCTGAGGCCTTGAGCCGCCGCTCAAGGACACGCCCAGCTGTCTTTATTCTCTGCAGCTCGCCGGTGTACCAAGGGGCTGAGCGTGAGAAAGTGACCATCCTGGAGGGAGGGCGTGCAGATCAAGGAGACTGTTCAGGGACTGGTTGTAATATGCAACTGACTCAGTTACTGATGAGAAGTTGGCGGAAGAAAGATGCTGGAGGTCCAGGTTCATGGTGTCCGGGTTGATTTTCCTCAGGTTCCTGAAGCGGATTTGGTGTTTGGGCTTCTTGAGTGGGGACTGGAAAAAGAGCTCCATAGAGATGGTCTTGTGGTCGGACACACCCAGGTCATACACTAGCAGATTGCTGATGGGGGCGGAGTTTGTGATGACCAGGTTGAGCGTGTGGCCCTTGGCGTGCGTGGGGACATCAACATGTTGTGTGAGATTGAGGCAGTCCAGACGTAGCAGAAACTCAGTGGCAAAGTGGCAGGAGAGGGAGTTGACGTGAATATTAAAATCTCCAAGTATGATAATATTGGCAGAGGTTGTGCAGAGCGTAGTGAGAAGGTCATGTATCTCTGGGATGAAAGCTGAATTGGGTTTGGGTGGCCGGGAGATCAAAAGTATTGTCAGGGCAAAGGGGGGTTTATATTTAAATGCAAGGCATTCAAAAGAGGACAATACAGACAGGGGCAGGAGTGACAGTTACAATTCCTTTCGGTAGATGACAGCTAGGCCTCCACCACGACCAGTGCTGCAGGCTTTCTCCAAGTAGCTGTAGCCAGGAGGGCAAGCTTCATTGAGGGTGGAGTAAACCTCTGGCTGATGCCAGGTTTCCGTGAGGCACATGAAGTCCATTTTCTCATCAGTGATGTGGTCTTGAATAAAGGATGCTTTATTCCTGAGGGATTGTGTATTCAGAAGTTCTATTTTGACTTCGGAAGATGTGGTGAGTCTCTGTAGGGGCCGGGATAGGCTGTAATCCACTCCACGTTTTCCAGACTCCTTCGTGTGTGGCGGTCTCGCGATGCTCTCCGTGCATTCATGCAGCGGTCTCGCAATGTTTCTGACGCGATTTGACCCCGCCGTGAGCGGGCTCTGATGACGCGTCAGATTTGTGACACGACGGCAGACAGAGTGGATGGATGGAATTTCTGCATCTCCGTGCTGGGAATATACAGTTTGTCTTCTTCTTTGGCTTCGGTGGATATAGCGATGCCGACGAAGAAGTCCAAGTGTTTTAATGACTGAGGTGCAGGTTGGAGCGTTGGAGTGGTTGAATCTCAGGAGTCGGGAATAGAAAACCTCAACATGTCAACAGGTCGGGCGCCGAAGAAGTTTGGTAGCGGTGCTTAGCAGCGAGGGCTAACAGCAACGAGACAGCTGGAAGGCTATCCCGTTAGTATACCCAACGTCTGGGAATGAAACAGAGGCTTGGGAGTCCGCCTGCTGTCACACTAGTAGCGGGAGAGAGGCAAGCAGTCAGCCGGAGATAGTCGGCAAATTTGGGCGATACAGCAGATGAGTCCCGATAGCCGTCAGGTCGAAAACCGTCAATAATCACAAGGTTTAAGATATAAAAGCACTTGTTAAACAGACTAAACGTTTAGCCATATAACTGTAGCTTAAAAGCAGACAAAAAGTGGCTTAAATGCAGATAAAAACTCTGAGGCGTAGGAGAAGCGGCGAACAAACAAGCGCCTGCGTCCTCTGCAGCGTACTTTCGCCTAAACGGATAACCCTCCTGTTCGATGAGCTTGTTTGTTACTATATCTTTTTGATTACTTATGATAATGCTGTTAAGCTAATTAGCTTTGTGTTGTTTGAACCCACTTGTATATTCAGCTCCTGAAAAAGGGATACAAGCTAAGAGATAAGAAAGTGAGGGTGAGGGAATGCTCCGGGTTTTGGGACAAAATTAACATGGGATCACTCCGGTCATTGTACGTACTTCGTCTCACTGGAACATTAACGGTCAGATTGAATACAACATCGGCCCAGTTTCTCCGGTCAATGACGGGAGAGTTTTGAAAGTGACAAAACACTAATTCACACATTTAAAAACACTTAAACAATGAAACAATGTTTACCCAGGATTTAGGCATCTTCCCTGGCTTGTAAAATATGGTGATGCGCCCTGGAGGTATCAGACTATTTAAAACATGTATACCCAGGATTCAATCACTTTTCCTGGCTTGTAAAGTGCTGTGAAGCAGCCTGTTCTCTGGGTGCAGTCTGGGTGCAAGAGCTATGCGCTGCAAGGAGATCTCTGGGTGCGCTCTGTGGCTCTCACAGCCCGCTTCTCTCTGGCTGCGCTCTCCATCTATTCACAGCACTTTCCCCCTGCTTTCAAAGACTCATTGCTGGGTAAAAAAGCGTTGTGCATCACCCTGGATCTCTGCCTATGTGCCTGCGAGTGTGAGACCCTGCAGTGACTCTGCAGTTGTTACCTTCTTGTACATTTCATGAGTTGAATGTGGACGAAATGGACAGTTTCCTGTCATTTCATGAGTCAAATGTGGACCAAATGGACAGTTTCCTGTACATTTCATGAGTCAAATGTGGACCAAATGGACAGTTTCCTGTCCATATGACCGGCTGTTTATGCAGTCAAATGTGCATTTGTATTATGGTTGTCAGGGGACTCTACCCGCCTTATGAGACACTATTTTCGGATACTTTTTTCCATTTTCACCCCTTTCTATGCTTCTCCAAAAAGTTAACTGAGACTTTTTCCGACTCTGGAGGAATGTAAGGAGAGTTGTCAGCGGACTCTACCCACCTTATGAGACACTATTTTTGGATACTTTTTTCCATTTTCACCCCTTTTATATGGTTCTCCCAAAAGTTAACTCAGACTTTTTCTGACTCTGGAGGAATGTAAGGAGAGTTGTCAGGGGATTCTACCCGCCTTATGAGACACTATTTTTGGATACTTTTTTCCATTTTCACCCCTTTTCTATGGTCCTCCAAAAAATTAACTCAGACTTTTTCTGACTCTGGAAGAATGTGAGGAGAGTTGTCAGGGGACTCTACCCACCTTATGAGGGACTATTTTTGGATACTTTTTTCCATTTTCACCCCTTTTCTATGGTTCTCCAAAAAGTTAAGTCAGACTTTTTTCCTGATTTGTCACTGATCGAATGGCAAACGCGACCCGCCATCGGAGGGCCTCCGCCGTCCCGGCCTTGTGCCGGTGCTCTGGTGGTCGGTTCCTCCGATACAATTGTTGCACGGAGACCCCTGAGCATGGTTCTTACCAAACTTTACGTTTTTTAACTGGTAAGGAGAGTTGTCAGGGGACTCTACCCGCCTTATGAGACACTATTTTTGAATACATTTTTATCCATTTTCACCCCTTTCTATGCTTCTTCAAAAAGTTAACTCAAACTTTTTCTGACTCTGGAGGAATGTAAGGGGAGTTGTCAAGGGACTCTATCCGCCTTATGATACACTATTTTCGGATACATTTGATCAATGTTCAACCCTTTCTATGGTTCTCCCAAAAGTTAACTCAGACATGTTCTGACTGTGGTGGAATGCAAGGAGAGTTGTCAGGGGACTCTACCTGCCTTATGAGACACTATTTTCGGATACATTTGATCAATTTTAACCCCTTTCTATGGTTCTCCCAAAAGTTAACTCAGACTTTTTCTGACTTCGGAGGAATGCAAGGGGAGTTGACAGGGGACTCTTGCAGGCTCATAATGTACTATTTTCGGATACTTTTTTTTCATTTTCAGCCCTTTTCCATGGATGAATTGAAACTTATTTGTTTTACATTTTGGTCAATTTGACCCAGTTCTAGTACCGCATTGCCTGGAGGATAGGACCGATAGATGACAGACTCTCTGGCCGCCTCACAAGTCACTATTGTCGGACACTTTATTTGCTTTACCCCGGTTCTATCACACTTTCCTCCTTTGACCATAAAACGTGTTTCTTGCTGGGGTACTGCCTGGCACCCCAAACCCTATCATGGTCAGGGCACCATGAATTGATGCATCGGACCCAATGTTGCCATAAGCAGCCCCGCGTTGGTGCGGAGGTGGGACCATTTAACCCGGTGGTAACCCAAGTCCTCCCTTGGTCCGTGTACCACGCATTGAAGCATCGGACCCATTGTTGCAATCACCGGTTACGCTAACGCATATAAACGGAGAAACAGAAAATCATTTAAATACAATTCACTGTGTCTGTTTTAGTAAGGATGTCGTTCGAATGCCCGGTGTGCAGACTCTTCTATCTGGCTTTGAATAAGCACCTTAAGCACAAACATGCAGTGCGGAACTTGGAGGAAAGAGGCATCATTCTTAACATGATCAGTGGCAGAATAAATGTTCGGACCAAACCCTGTCCCATCACAGGGTGTTCGTATGCTGGGAAGAGACTAGACCGTCATGTAACTCATGACCACCCGAGTTCTCCGAGATGAGGCACATCAGGTCCTGGCAAGGCTGAAGCATAGTGTGGCCCTGCAGTTGCTCCATGACCTCCGAGAGACTAATGCCATCATTGGAATGGCTACATCATTGGATATGGACAATGAGGAGGAATACCCGGTGCACTCTCCACCCTTCTCCCCACATACCGAGTGTGACGAAGAGGACTTCAGGCAGGTGATGCTGGAAAATGTAGCATTGAGGGCTCAGAAGGATGCCCTCATTGATGAGGTGAAGACCCTGCGCTCCAGGCTGAAAAAGGGGCTAAAACCCAGGAAGCAGAGTGCCACTGCTGCTGTGCTTGAGGAAGAGGAAGAATGTATATGATTTAAGGGCCTGGCTATCTCAAGTACCTGCGGCATAAACACAGTAGCCTCCGGCAGCAATACCCCTCTCAAGACTCTTGTCAAGACTCTCATGCGGTCCCCAGAAGCCTCCAGTAGTGAGACCCCTCTCAAGACCCCGGTCAAGACTGTCATGCGGTCCCCAGTTGCCTCCGGTAGTGCGACCCCTCTCAAGACCCCCGGTCAAGACTGTCATACGGTCCCCAGATGCCTCCGGTAGTGAGACCCCTGTATGCCATAAGACCCGTGCGTCTGTCTACAATAAGCTGAAAGCTAATCTGGCTAAGGACTGGCCCTCCCTCCCAAATCAATGGTCCACAGGGAAGGGACGGGGGAATACCATATACATTCAGACTTACAGGGATCATTGTGAGGGTGTTGCACCGACAGTAAAACAGAAAGAAAATTGTCTGTCCAATGTCAGCCGTATAAAGAACTTCCTCATATTCATGGCCCATGGTGTTAACCGGCTGTCAGATTGGCTGTTCCTAAAAGACACAGAGAGGGTCCGTGGCTGGAGCGAGTATATTGTAAAGTCGGGCCGGGCAGTCACAACATTGCTGTTGTTCCTGATGAATCTGAACCATTTCCTGAGTTACTTGTCTGAGTCAAAGCTCCGGGGGTGCAGGCTCACCCAGACTGATAAGACCCACATCATCAGAGAGGTGAAAGCCAATATGAAAACCCCTTTAACGTTCCCAGGGGCACGAGGTTCTTGAGGGTGTGATCATCTGGGTTTAGTCCGTGGGGGAGTGCTTAAGTCCGGGGGCCCGGGGACCCAAGATGCACGAGGTTATGGAAGTACGCATGTCAGGGAGAGATGCTGGAGTTGCTTAGTCCGTCATTTGGGGCTCTGTGAGCCGCCACAGAGAGGTGCTTTTCCCGGTGTATTTCATGGAAGTCTGACATAGCCTGTGTCCTGTGAAATAGCCTGTTTGCCCATGTCAAATCTTGCTATTAATTGAAAACTTTTAATAGGAATATCTGTTTGACATATGTTCAGAATGTGCTATTTATTCAGAAATAGCACATTCTGAATGACCCAGTGTATACATCGTTGTGCACCTCTGTGTCACAGCCCGCTTCTGCTGCCTCCCTGTATTCACAGCACTGTTCCCCAGCTTTCACACACTTATTCCTGGGTAAGAAAGCCATGTGCATCACCCTGGATCTCTGCCTTGGATCTCTGCCTGTGAGTGTGGGACCCTGCTTACAGCAGTGACTCTGCTGTACATTTCATGAGTCAAATGTAGATTAAATGGACAGGTTTCAAGCTTCTTTCCTGGGTTACAGAGTGCTGTGAAGCAGCCTGTCCTCTGGGTGGGAGAGCAAGGTGCTGGAAGGAGCTCTTTGGTTCACAGCCCGCTGCTGCTGTCTCCCTGTATTCACAGCACTGTTCCCCAGCTTTCACACACTTATTCCTGGATAAGAAAGCCAGGTGCATCACCCTGGATCTCTGGGTGCCTTTCAGTGTGGGACTCTGCTTACAGTCCGTCGTTTGGGGCTCTGTGTAGGGCCAGAAAGAGGTGCCATTACTGGTCTCTCTCCTGGAGGTGTGAAAAAACACCATTTCAGGGACACATGCTGGAGGTCTGTAGTCCGTCCTTTGGCGGTCTATGAGGGGCCACAGAGAGGTGGATTTCGCAGTCCCCATTTCAGGGACACATGCTGGAGGTCTCTCTCCCGAGAGTGGACGTCCATTGCCTCTAAATACAGGTACAATTAGGTCTGTCACTTTGGGTAACCGCACCACTGACAGACTTCTCCTGAAAGTGGACGTCCATTGTCTCTAAATAGGGTTAGGAAACCTGATAGAGGGAACAGGGAGGTTGATAAGTTAGCAAGGGAGAGGCCAGCTAGCCTGGGGTATTTGCGTCTTATTATACCTGGGGAATGGAAAGAAGGAGTGAGAGTTCCACCGCCCGACCACCTTAACGTATTAGGTAATACACAAGACTTAGCACATGTAGGGGCAGATAGAGGGGGCATGTGTATGAACAGCCAAAGGATTGATATACCTGAGGCAAGGGAGACAGTGATAAACTTTAGGAAAGGTTGTCTCAAGTGTGCGCGTTCAGGAGTATTCGAAAGACGAAAACTCACCCGCGTCACATTATCACACACACCCAATAGACACTTCAGTGCTGATGTGGCGGGGCCCCTGCCAACTAGAACTATTTTAAGAATTAAGTACTTCCTTATTTGTGCAGACAATGGCTCAAGTGCTAAGAGAGTTTATCCCCTGAGAGTTGCAATAGGGAAGACTTTTTCTACAAGATTGACAGAACTGTTAATTCAATTTCCAGATATTGAATCATTAAGAATAGATAATGGAAAACATTTTAAGAACTTTGATGTTCAACATTTGTTGGAATCACGCGGTGTCACACAAATCTAGCCTGTCTCTGATAAACCTGAAACTAATGGTGTTGCTGAAAAAGCGCTTAGAAATTAAATGCATTATTAATATTAAAACTGAGGGAGAAGACACCGTAGTGCAGGTAAATAAAAATAATACTGTTGAGCTTGACACATGTTGTCTAAGTACACTGCACACAGATCAGAGAGACAGATAATGCCACAGACTGCACTAGCGAATACATTCGGGGGCTGGTAATCCTGGTCCAGGGTCGGGGGTTGTGATATCATCTAGTGGGGAAAGCCCTACTGGGTGCCTATATGGCTAAGCAAGGATACCTTCGTGAAGAGAGATGGAGCCTTTGGAGTGGGGACGGTATGTTCCCGGTGAATGTGTAATTGGTAGAGTTGTTACTGCCATGGTAAGATGGCACGGCCCGAACCATGAGAAGCCGGCACGGCTCCCTAATGGGCCGTCTTTGAATCCTCCACAGGATAGCCTCGTCTCGGAAAGAGAGGGAGGCAGAGTGTTACTGTGCAGAGACTGCTCTCTGGAGCATCAGCCGAGGCTGATAGTTGGCACTTGGCCACCTCAGGATAAGGCAGCGATATCTAGCTGTCATTGCACGTGGGGTGGGGAGAAATGAAGGACCTGCGAGTCCCATCTGGGACTTTTTCTGTTCAGAGCAGTTTTGTCTGCTAGTTTAATATAGGATCCAATGCATTCTGTCTTTGGTCAAATGAAGAAGACATTTGTGAATGAGTTAAGGCTAAAAGATGTCTATGCTTTCACTAAAGCTAAGATGAAGGCTGGCCCTTAAACTACTATGGCTGATCTTAAAATGCACATGTTTCTTGTTGGGTCATGGGTTAACAAAACAAGGGAGTTAAACAAAGGAAGACATGTAGGGAGGGAGAATCCTCCTGCTCAGGGGAAATGGAGAGGTTGGCTTCGGTGGATCAACAGGATTCCTCCTCTCCCAACTTTGCTAAAAACCTTTATCCATAAAAGCTGCTTAGGAAAACATTTATAAAGAAAATGTTCAGATCTGCTTGGAGGGAGACGTCTCCTTGTTTGCCTCTCCTCCGTGCTGCAGGATGTCTCCTTGTTTGCCTCTCCTCCGTGCTGCAGGACGTCTCCTTGTTTGCCTCTCCTCCGTGCTGCAGGACGTCTCCTTGTTTGCCTCTCCTCCGTGCTGCAGGTGAAGCACTGGATGTTGATGTGGTTTGACATGCAGCTCCGAGATAGAGATCAGCAGCCCCGCCTTTACATACTCTCACAGCTCTCTGGACCTGAGACGGGGACAGCACGTCATGGAGAGACAGGACTTCACCTCTGAGAATGCTTCATCCCAGTCAATGCAGGAGATCCTGATTGAATCATTTTTACTATTCTTTCATGTCGTTTTGATTTCCCCAAAGTCGTTGAAGAATGGGGGATTTGTGACTTTGACCTTAGCTATCCCCATTGTACTTATCAGAAACTGGCAACATGGCCTTATCAATCGGCCAACGCTGAGTTGTTGATTGATTTATCCATGTTCAGCAGAAAGGAGAGTTCAGTTGTGTTATTAGCTTCTTCCTATCAGGCAGCAGTTCAATAAGTAGAATCATGCTAGAAGGGTTCTAACTGCTGAAAGTCTTTAGAATAGGTTTGCTCACTTTGCAGATTTGGACCAACTCCCTTTGTAGTAGCTGGTGTTTATCCAACTCCTGGTTGGTAGTCATGAATTTAAAACCAAGTAGATGTGACAATATATTTAAGAAAATGTGTGATATCTACATGTTTGACTACAGACGGGCCACAGATGAGAGAGGGCTCCAGATATGCTGTGGACCTGACCTGCCGACATTATGCCGTTAAAAGTGCAGAGTATCTTGATTTATTTTTAACATCATGTTACTATACATTGTTGACTACTTATTCTCATGCTGTTAAGCCATTTAGCTTTGTGTTGATTAAACCCACTTATATACTCAGTGGTGCATATCTCTGTTTTCTGATATGATTGTTAATCATTATATTCTTTCATTTTTGTGTGACTTTATGATAATATTCAATTGTTTCGAAATAAGTTTCCTTTTTAAACTTTGACAATAATTAGCTTTTGACTTTTATGTGTTGTGGTTGCGCTTGTGGCTTTTGACACCTTGAGAGCGGTTACCGCGGGTATGAAGACAATGAAGCACAGGATGCAGGCGGCCTACGCAAAGGACTTGAACCAACTCCCTGGGCCAGAGAATCGTAGAGACAAGCTGTCCTTATTGTCTCTGCTAATAAATGAAGTCTCTGTGAATAAATTCAAGCATAAAGTTTGCATATTTGAAATTAAATGTTTAAAGGAAAAACTTGATTCTAA
>CM070487.1:45909528-45930283 GCA_036324585.1 Champsocephalus esox
GTGAACCCGTTCAGCCCGAGAGCCCCCGGTACCGGGGCCTGCGGGTCTTTTCTCACAAAACTGTGTCTCAGGGCTTCTTACCTAGTTAGTGTTCTTTCTTTTTATTCATGCATATGTTACTAATCACTCCCCTTTGAACCTGTTGTGTTTCTGTCCTAGAGGACACATTGGAATGATGTCTTACTCATTTTGTGATATTCACACTGAAGAGAATGATTTGCCCTAGACCTCTGAGAGAGTCAATAACGTATAATACATTACTATCCTATAGTAAGGCAAGGCAAGGCAAATGATCAGATAACTCTTCTCTCTGATATAAGCGTCCATCACCAACCAACCACTCAACAGAACGTCTCTAAGGGACTGAAACATTGCAATAGTAGATATCACACATTTTCTTAAATATATTGTCACATCTACTTGGTTTTAAATTCATGACTACCAACCAGGAGTTGGATAAACACCAGATACTACAAAGGGAGTTGGTCCAAATCTGCAAAGTGAGCAAACCTATTCTAAAGACTTTCAGCAGTTAGAACCCTTCTAGCATGATTCTACTTATTGAACTGCTGCCTGATAGGAAGAAGCTAATAACACAACTGAACTCTCCTTTCTGCTGAACATGGATAAATCAATCAACAACTCAGCGTTGGCCGATTGATAAGGCCATGTTGCCAGTTTCTGATAAGTACAATGGGGATAGCTAAGGTCAAAGTCACAAATCCCCCATTCTTCAACGACTTTGGGGAAATCAAAACGACATGAAAGAATAGTAAAAATGATTCAATCAGGATCTCCTGCATTGACTGGGATGAAGCATTCTCAGAGGTGAAGTCCTGTCTCTCCATGACGTGCTGTCCCCGTCTCAGGTCCAGAGAGCTGTGAGAGTATGTAAAGGCGGGGCTGCTGATCTCTATCTCGGAGCTGCATGTCAAACCACATCAACATCCAGTGCTTCACCTGCAGCACGGAGGAGAGGCAAACAAGGAGACGTCCTGCAGCACGGAGGAGAGGCAAACAAGGAGACGTCCTGCAGCACGGAGGAGAGGCAAACAAGGAGACGTCCTGCAGCACGGAGGAGAGGCAAACAAGGAGACATCCTGCAGCACGGAGGAGAGGCAAACAAGGAGACATCCTGCAGCACGGAGGAGAGGCAAACAAGGAGACGTCTCCCTCCAAGCAGATCTGAACATTTTCTTTATAAATGTTTTCCTAAGCAGCTTTTATGGATAAAGGTTTTTAGCAAAGTTGGGAGGGAGGAATCCTGTTGATCCACCGAAGCCAAGGCACGTTTATTTATAGCACCTTTCAACACAAGGCAATTCAAAGTGCTTTACAAAAAATGAAAGACATTAAGAAATGGCATTTAAAATCAGTTATTAAAAATAAAAGTTAAAAAAATAAACATTAAAAGAAAAAATACATGGATAAAAGTTACGGTGCAGTTTGAGATGTGAATCGTTCAATTAGAAGCAGAGGCAAAAAGAAAAGTCTTCTGAGAGAGTCAATAACGTATAATACATTATTTAGTTACATATATTATACAGTTATTTATTTATCTATATAGTCCTAAAGTTACAACCGGCCCTTTGAGTGCAACCTTGATGCTGATGTGGCCCCAGATGAAATGGAGTTTGACCCCCCTGCTTTAGGGCGTTGATGTCAGGCCTGACTCTCAGCTTTATACAAAGGGACGTCTTCAGCTGCTCTTTAATGTGGACCCCACCCCCCCCAACAGACTGGGGGCTGGTTCCACAGAAGAGGATCCTGAGAGCTGGAGGCTCCCATTACGACTCAGAAAACCGGTTCTTATCTGTCCGCCAAGAACCAAATACATCACGCTTCAGCAGGGGCGGATCTACAGGCACCCCAGCTGCCACCCCAGCTGCCACCCCAGCTGCCACCCCAGCTGCCACCCCAGATGGCATCATTGTTTTGAAAGAAAAGTTGTGGCTCATCGGACATGTATGAGATAAAATCGCTGCATTCAGCTGTTATAGGCAACTTGATGCTCTGCTCACGGAGGACTCGAAGAGCATACACAACTGTTAAGATGATGACCTTGTGTGTGTGTATACATGTTTCTTGTTTGAGGGGGTCTGCCCCCAAAAAACTGTTGTAGGTCCTGAGAAGGTCAAATGAGACGGTGTGTAAAACTTCACTGCCCAGCCAAACAAAGTAACCACTTTGATGTAACCAGGCCAGCAGGTGAGGACTCTCCACTGGATGATAACTGCAGCGATGTTTGAGCTGAACACACGTTGTTTAACCCTAACGGATGCAGTTAGTCACTTCTTTAATGTTTGTTCTTTCTGATGTAACGTCCAGGTTGTAACTGTTTACAGTAAAGTCGTGGGGCGCTGAACTGTTCCTTTGAATCTTTTGAGTTTTGATACATGATATAATTACTTGTCTTTCACATTTGAAGGAGGGTGAGCAAGCATCTTGAGGAACATTCATCATTAACTCTCCAAAAACTAAAGTTTATTCAATAATGAATGAATATGTGAATCATAACAGTGATTGACAGCTGGTAGGAATAATATGATTGTTAATAGTATCATATTCATTCAGACACACACACACACACACACACACACACACACACACACACACACACACACACACACACACACACACCATTTGTATTGTATGAGAGGTTCCAGGTTGAATTGAGGCGAATATTTGTAATGTTCAAATGATAATAAACATTAGCATAAAGCATATTTGTCCACTCATATGTTGATAAGAGTATTAAAAACTTGAAACATATTTCTCTAAGGTACATTTAGAACAGATAAAAAATGTGCGATTCATTTGCGATTAATCAGGTGGAACCAGCTTGGTTCTGACTAAGGAGAGGTTCTGTGATCCTCATTGATAAAGACTCAACATGATTGGTTAGCTTGATTTGAGGTGTGGACTCTCAGGACCCCCTTGTTTCAGACGAACCCCCCGCTGAGTGAAGGCCTCTGCAGTGAGTCACGTGATCAGGTGTTTCTGTAGGCCGTGACCTCAGTGTGAACAGCGGGTCGTGCTGCCGTCCAGTCGCTCTCTGTGTGCACACACACACACACACACACACACACACACACACACACACACACACATACACACACACACACCCACACCCACACACACACACACACACACACACACACACACACACACACACACATACACACACACACACACACGCACACACACACCACACACACACACACACACACACGCACACGCACACACACACACACACACACACACACACACACAGTGAAGCTCTGTTCTGATAGGCTGCTCAGAAAGGCTGTGTGTTAAATTAAACAGTTTTAAACACAATTAAATCAGCATATACTTCTACAGGGGATGCCACAAAACAAAACCTCCATCCAGACTGACACACATTCACTCATGAAACAGCTCCATGATGTGATGAGAGGTGTTGTGCAATACGCTGCATGTCCTTATCCTGTGTGTGTGTGTGTGTGTGTGTGTGTGTAATGTTTTTTTTATATTTCTCTTTAACTTTGATAAGATCACATTAAGACCACATGACGTGTTTGAAACACTTCAGTAGGAGACTAATTTAAATAACAAACTCTTTCACATACAGAATGACTAACTTTGGGGTTTGCTGCTTAACATTTTGAATCAACTAAAGAACTAAAAGCCACACTGAACAAAGGCAGCTGCAAAAAACAAAGTGTGCAGAAAAGAAGAAGAAGGACTCTTCAGAGATCAGAGTCGCAGAGCAGAGGACCAGAGTCCGGGGAGGAACAGGTTCAGGTGGAACCAGCTTGCTTCTGACTAAGGAGAGGTTCTGTGATCCTCATGAACCTGTTAAGCCCGAGAGCCCCCGGTACCGGGGCCTGCGGGTCTTTTCTCACGAAACTGTGTCTCAGGGCTTCTTACCTAGTTGGTGTTCTTTCTTTTTATTCATGCATATTTTACTAATCACTCCCCTTTGAACCTGTTGTGTTTCTGTATAATGAAAAATACATAACATTATTTTACATATATTATATATTTATTTATTTTAATCTTGAAAAGTTACAACCGGCCCTTTGAGTGCAACCTTGATGCTGATGTGGCCCCAGATGAAATGGAGTTTGACCCCCCTGCTTTAGGGTGTTGATGTCAGGCCTGACTCTCAGCTTTATACAAAGGGACGTCTTCAGCTGCTCTTTAATGTGGACCCCCCCCCCAACAGACTGGGGGCTGGTTCCACAGAAGAGGATCCTGAGAGCTGGAGGCTCCAATTAAGACTCAGAAAACCGGTTCTTATCTGGCCGCCAAGAACCAAATACGTCACGCTTCAGCAGGGGCGGATCTACAGACACCCCAGCTGCCACCCCAGATGGCATCATTGTTTTTGAAAGAAAAGTTGTGGCTCAACGGACATTTATGAGAGAAAACCTCTAATGTCCGAGTGCAAGTGAATGCAGCACAAGTCTTGTAACCTCTCCCCCGGCCATGGCGCGAGCTTGGAAATATGATTGTCGGCGATATCATTTGAACGGGACGGCACTAAAGCTTTAGATCTTAAATATGTTTTTGAGGCGTTTTGCTGAACAACATGGTAATCGCCGCATTCAGCTGTAATAGGCAACGTGATGCTCTGCTCATGGATGAGCATTGATGTAAATTGAAGTAAAGTGTTACGGCAGAAAGTTTAATACAGCGTATTTCTGGTAGATTCATGTTATTATGTCACCTGATATATAAGAAGTGTGTTTTTATATATTCATGTGTGTACTTAATTACTTTGTATTTAATAGTAGCAGTTTATATGAACAAGAAGCTGGAGATATGAGAAGTGAAAACCTTTGTATTTGGAATAAGATGTGAGCCAAGGGGATGTCCTTATTTGAAGACAGCTCAGATGTCTGGAATGCTGCAGGGAAATGAGTGTGCGTTACACATGTTAAGGGAAATGAGTGTGCGTTACACATGTTAAGGGAAATTAGTGTGCGTTACACATGTTAAGGGAAATGAGTGTGCGTTACACATGTTAAGGGAAATGAGTGTGCATTACACATGTTAAGGGAAATGAGTGTGCGTTACACATGTTAAGGGAAATGAGTGTGCGTTACATATGTTAAGGGAAATGAGTGTGCGTTCTCTATATATGTTTATGTAAAAGTTCTATTATTTCACTGCTTGAGAGCAGAGGTAATGTTTTCCTTGTTATTATTGATATTAAAGTAACTTACGTGTATTACTTGTATTCGTCAACTATAAACAACTATATCTTAGACATATCTTTAAAATGCCAAGGGTGTGTGGAGCTGTCTGTATTGAACTGATGGGGGAGGGGGCCGGAGAGAGGGACATCTATGCAGAAAATGTGTGTGTGTCCAAAATGCAAGAATGTGAGACAGCGAACACCAGATGTGTTTGTTTTGCCCTCAAACTGAAGAGACTCTTTCTCCTGGCTGGCTCGCGCTGATTCGCTGCGACAGGCTGTTGTTTTTATATCGCCCAATAGATGATCCCTCTGGGAGGAGCATCCACACAACTCCTCCTGTTGTTCTTACATATCTTCTGTTGTGTGTTTTGTTCAGTCTCTTTTCCTCCTGCCGTCAAGATGATGGGATCTCCCGGCAATAGGACCAGAGCAGGGGTGGGCCTACCCCTTTTAAAGTGTATTGTTGTTGTTTACCATTAAAGCAGATTATTGTTTAACCCTTTTTCTGGTGCTTTGAATTCCTTCTTTTATAAATCTGACCAGCTCATCAAAGGACACGTGGAGCTGAGGTGGTTTCAGGCCACTCCTTGCTCCAACAGCATACACAACTGTTAAGATGATGACCTTGTGTGTGTGTATACATTTTTCTTGTTTGAGGGGGTCTGCCCCCAAAAAACAGTTGTAGGTCCTGAGAAGGTCAAATGAGACGGTGTGTAAAACTTCACTGCCCAGCCAAACAAAGTAACCACTTTGATGTAACCAGGCCAGCAGGTGAGGACTCTCCACTGGATGATAACTGCAGCGATGTTTGAGCTGAACACACGTTGTTTAACCCTAACTGATGCAGTTAGTCACTTCTTTAATGTTTGTTCTTTCTGATGTAACGTCCAGGTTGTAACTGTTTGCAGTAAAGTCGTGGGGCGCTGAACTGTTCCTTTGAATCTTTTGAGTTTTGATACATGATATAATTACTTGTCTTTCACATTTGAAGGAGGGTGAGCAAGCATCTTGAGGAACATTCATCATTAACTCTCCAAAAACTAAAGTTTATTCAATAATGAATGAATATGTGAATCATAACAGTGATTGACAGCTGATAGGAACAATATGATTGTTAATAGTATCATATTCATTCAGACAAACATCGATGAGACGGTTAATGAATGTACTCATTGCAGCAGTCTGCATAGATCTGGTTCCCCTGCTGGTCTAAGAGTGAAACTCCTTCAGTTATTGTTCAGTTACAATGCGTGAAATGATGTCTGCCAGCTTATATATTTATATGTGAGGCTTTCCTGATGAGCCACAATAAAGGCACCTGATGTTATTGAGTTAAATATTAATATTGTGGCTTTCCAAGTTAACATTGATTGATATGACTGGGTTTTCTTTGGAAGTTTTTCCTTGTACGATGTGAGGGTCTGAGGACAGAGGGTGTCGTATTGTCATACTGATATTCTGTACACACTGTGAAGACCACTGAGACAAATGTAACATTTGTGATATTGGGCTATATAAATAAACATTGATTGATTGATTGATATGACTGAGATTAAATCAGCATATACTTCTGCAGGGGATGCCACCCCTCAAAACGTCCATCCAGACTGACACACATTCACTCATGGGGGGGGGGCAACAGCTCCATGATGTGATGAGAGGTGTTGTGCAATACGCTGCGTGTCCTTATCCTGTTTGTGTGTGTGTGTGTGTGTGTGTGTGTGTGTGTGATGTGCTTTAGTACATGTTTTTTTATATTTCTCTTTAACTTTGATAAGATCACATTAAGACCACATGACGTGTTTGAAACACTTCAGTAGGAGACTAATTTAAATAACAAACTCTTTCACAGACAGAATGACTAACTTTGGGGTTTGCCGCTTAACATTTTGAATCAACTAAAGAACTAAAAGCCAGACTGAACAAAGGCAGCTGCAAAAAACAAAGTGTGCAGAAAAGTAGAAGAAGGACTCTTCAGAGTCGCAGAGCAGAGGACCAGAGTCCGGGGGGGAACAGGTTCAGGTGGAACCAGCTTGGTTCTGACTAAGGAGAGGTTCTGTGATCCTCATTGATAAAGACTCAACATGATTGGTTAGCTTGATTTGAGGTGTGGACTCTCAGGACCCCCTTGTTTCAGACGAACCCCCGGCTGAGTGAAGGCCTCTGCAGTGAGTCACGTGATCAGGTGTTTCTGTAGGCCGTGACCTCAATGTGAACAGCGGGTCGTGCTGCCGTCCAGTCGCTCTCTGTGTGCATCAGTGTGAGGTCTGTAGAAGGAGACAGACTCTCTCTGAGGACGTCTTGATTCTCTGTCCCTGCCTTTGTCCAATCGCTCCATCAAAGGAAAGGCAAAGGAAGGTTATTGAGAAAGCATCTTTCAACACGAGGCCATTCAAAGAGCTTTGAGAGCATCGTGAGACACATATATTCAAACTTAGATTCAAGTGTCGCTCACTTCCCTGAACGGCCTTTCTGAGGAAGTGATCACGAAGACGCTGATGGATCACAGATTACAGACACCGTTTCCTGTCTCCATGACGACCAGGGCGCCCTATCAGATTCAAGCTGTCGGTGTGAGCAACAACTTGTGAGGCGTTCAGGTCTGAGGATGCCTTCAGTTACTTTATAATAATTATAATAATCAAACATTTCATTTATTTAGCACACTTTAAAAACAGCGTCATCTCAAGGTGCTTCACAAAGCTACCAGGAGAAAAGAATAAAACTAATAAAATAAAAATATATCTTTATGAACTTTAGAAACGCACACTCATTGGCCCGGTTCATTTTCTGTGGAGAACGTTTTCAATGACTACACACTGTACACACACACACACACACACATACACACACACACACACACACATACACACACACACACACACACACACACACAGACACACACAAACACACACACACACACACACATCCACACACACACATGCACACACACACACATCCACACACACACGCACACACACACACACATATATACACACACACACACATATATACACACACACACATACCATGAATACATCACTTCAGGGGACATTACATTGACTTACATGCATTTCCTGGAGACTTATCTTAACCTTAACCATAACCAACACATGCCTAACCCTAACCCTAACCAAATCTACTAGCACTCACACATTGGCGCCCCCTTCCACACAGCACACACAACATTAGCCAGGAACAATTACAAATTATTAAAACATTAGGTAACAGCCAACACATAGTCATCAAACCTGCAGATACGGGGGGCCAAATAGTCATACAAGATAGGGACAATTATATATTGGAAGCACATAGGCAGTTAAATGACAACACATACTACAGATCACTGACGCACCCACTTCAATTGGAAACACAAACACTAGTTAGGGACATTACAGCAACACGTTACACTAACAAAATCATAAACAAAAAACAAAAACAATATCTGGATGGTCCGGAGGAGCCCAGGCCCCGCCTCTTCTACCTGCTCCCCAAGATCCACAAGCCTGTGGAGACGTGGACGGTCCCCTCTGTGGTTCCGGTCGGCCGCCCCATCATCAGCGACTGCGGTTCAGAATCATACAATATAACGGAATACATCGATCATTTTATCAATCCCCTTTCAAAACTCCACCCCAGTTATCTCAGAGACACAAAATAAAAAACCTCACAGTCCCCAGCCACACCCTCATTTTCTCCATAGACATAGTCTCCCTTTACACCAACATTGAGACCCCACTTGGCCTCACCGCAATTCAGCACTCCTTCAATAAAAACCCAGACCCATCCAGACCCGACAGCCAAATCATTCAGTTGCTCCACCTCACACTCACCCGCAATGATTTTATGTTTAACAATGACCACTACCTCCAGCTGTGCGGTTGTGCGATGGGCCGGAAATACGCGCCAGCCTACGCGGATATTTACCTGGCCCATTGGGAGGAAACGGTCTTTACTAAACTACCCCTCAACACCCCTTCTGTACTTCCGGTACCTGGATGACATCTTTGGCCTCTGGCACCACACAGAACAGGACTTCCTCACCTTCTCAGACATCCTCAACACACATCACCCTAAAATAAACTCAAACACCAGTTACATACACACACTGTGGAGTTCCTCGACACTGGGGTGTTTTTCCGCAGCTCCAGCGACCACAGCAAGACACTTGCCACCAAGGTCTTTTTTAAGGACACAGATCGCCACGCACTCCTCCATAAAACCAGCTATCACCCTGGGCACACGTACAGAGGCCTGATCAAGTCCCAGCTGATCCGCTTCCACAGAATATGCACCCTCGCGGAGGATGTGGAGGAGGCTACCAGAATCCTCTTTAGTGCGCTGAGACCCAGGGGCTATTCGAGGCGCTTCCTTAGAAGCATTAAGGTGGAGGTCGGCCGCACCTTCATAGAGAAATACAAAGACATCTCCGCCCGGCCGTCCGGCCCTGCCCTGGTCCCCCTCATCACAACCTACTCCGGGAGCCTGTCCAGCCTCTTGGGCAAACTAAAGGCCAATTTTGAGGGGGCCAGGGGCGGCTGTAACGCGCTGCGGCCGTGCCGGCTGATCTCCGCCTACCGCCGTAATAAAAATCTCCAGGACCTTCTGGTCCATACCAAATTAAATAAAGGCATCAAAACTCGGGAGGCGCCTCGTGTCTCTGAGGTTGGTTTCGTTCGCCTCCCCCACGTTTTCAATCCCTTCTCTCGAGAGGGGAGCAACGTACGGCAGGCCTTGACACCTAACACAAAAAACGCTATTTATGCAATTAGGTGCAAGGCCTGCCAGAGACTCTATGTGGGGGAGACGCGCAATGAGATCAGCCTCAGAATTACACAACATCAATATCGAATTAGAGACGGGGACGGCACGAACGTTTTATACAACCATTTTAAACTCCATGGCCTCCAGAGTGTACAATCAATGGGCCTGGAGAGCAGCAGCGGCTGAAGCACGAGCCAGAGGCGAGCGGCGGAGCGGAGGTGGATCCATCGCCTGGGCACCATTGACCCGGGCGGACTAAATGAAAAATATAATTAATGGGTCCGCCTCCCACCACTCAAACATGCTTTAACCTGTGTGATCCCCCCCCCCGGGGTCTCTCCCCTGCAGACGGGTGATTTGGGTTCCCTTCTCTGCGGGTGTGTCAGCCTGTTTTAATCCGCCCTCCACGTATTTTAGCACTTATACTTATTTATTAATTATTTATAGATCCTCCTCATCTGGACTTTTTTTATTGGTGTGCTACATTTTTATCGCATGTTTTCAGCACGATCTTATTTATCTTAAAGGTGTTCATATTGATGTTTTTATGACTTCTTACATGTTTTATAATTTTAAATGTATTTATGTTTTTATCTGAAAATGATCAAGGCCACATGAGGAGGGACGCTTTTATTTGTTTATTTATATTTATTTTAAATTATTTTATTACCTGGAGGCCGGAAACCGCCCGCAGGGGGCGCTCTTCACCGACCTGCCACCCTTTTCGATTTGAATGGTTTCTGTTTTTCAGTGATATCCGGTTCATTATATACGATTTTACTAACCCAGTGTGCCTTCCTTTATTTTATTATTATTAGTTAATTTTAAGACTCCCTTTACTTTTTAAATTCATATCACTGGAGAGAATGTTTTAATTATTTATATTTGTATCATTGCACTTGTGTTTTAACTGCACTTACACTGCCATGCACGGCTTTTACTAATAGAACTGGATTCACTTTTAAATTGGCCATTTTAGATCCCCCACGCACACACGCACGCACACACGCACACACACACACACACACACACACACACACACACACACACACACACACACACCACCCTCCAGATCCTGGGACGGGGAGATCTGCTTTTTAGGCATACTCTGCCGCCGTTCCGCGGTCCGGCTCCGCTCTGCACTTTTTAACCACTCATCTGAAACGGTCTCGTCCTCGCGGAGCTTTGATGATGCTTTTAAAAAGGGTTTTTATAAGGTTTGTGTTTACGGAGGTTTTTAATGTTTTATAAAACACCTATCTACCGAGAGCCAGTGCACCACCGGAGGAGGAGCCCTGCGCTTTTCCCCAACCTAACCAAGTCTTCACTTAAAATTAATGATTCCCCTTATGGGGACCTCCAATGTGTCCCCATAAGGGAGGCCAGTCCCCACACGTGACTATGTAAACATATGTAGGTCCCCACAAGTATAGTAATGCTAGGCCACACACACACACACACACACACACACACACACACACACTCACACACGCACACACGCACACATACACACACACACACACACACACCCACACACACACCCACACACCCACACACACACACACATACACACACACACACACACATACACACACACACACACAACCACACACCCACACCCACACACACGCACACGCACACATACACACATACACACACACACACACACACACACACACACACACACAGTGAAGCTCTGTTCTGATAGGCTGCTCAGAAAGGCTGTGTGTTAAATTAAACAGTTTAAACACAATTAAATCAGCATATACTTCTACAGGGGATGCCACAAAACAAAACCTCCATCCAGACTGACACACATTCACTCATGGGAAACAGCTCCATGATGTGATGAGAGGTGTTGTGCAATACGCTGCATGTCCTTATCCTGTGTGTGTGTGTGTGTGTGTGTGTGTGTGTGTGTGTGTGTGTGGTTGTGGTGTGTAATGTTTTTTTATATTTCTCTTTAACTTTGATAAGATCACATTAAGACCACATGACGTGTTTGAAACATTTCAGTAGGAGACTAATTTAAATAACAAACTCTTTCACATACAGAATGACTAACTTTGGGGTTTGCTGCTTAACATTTTGAATCAACTAAAGAACTAAAAGCCACACTGAACAAAGGCAGCTGCAAAAAACAAAGTGTGCAGAAAAGAAGAAGAAGGACTCTTCAGAGATCAGAGTCGCAGAGCAGAGGACCAGAGTCCGGGGAGGAACAGGTTCAGGTGGAACCAGCTTGCTTCTGACGAAGGAGAGGTTCTGTGATCCTCATGAACCTGTTAAGCCCGAGAGCCCCCGGTACCGGGGCCTGCGGGTCTTTTCTCACGAAACTGTGTCTCAGGGCTTCTTACCTAGTTAGTGTCCTTTCTTTTTATTCATGCATATTTTACTAATCACTCCCCTTTGAACCTGTTGTGTTTCTGTATAATGTATAATACATAACATTATTTTACATATATTATATATTTATCTATTTAATCTTGAAAAGTTACAACCGGCCCTTTGAGTGCAACCTTGATGCTGAGGTGGCCCCAGATGAAATGGAGTTTGACCCCCTGCTTTAGGACGTTGATGTCAGGCCTGACTCTCAGCTTTATACAAAGGGACGTCTTCAGCTGCTCTTTAATGTGGACCCCACCCCCCCCAACAGACTGGGGGGCTGGTTCCACAGAAGAGGATCCTGAGAGCTGGAGGCTCCCATTAAGACTCAGAAAACCGGTTCTTATCTGGCCGCCAAGAACCAAATACGTCACGCTTCAGCAGGGGCGGATCTACAGGCACCCCAGCTGCCACCCTAGCTGGCATCATTGTTTTTGAAAGAAAAGTTGTGGCTCAACGGACATTTATGAGAGAAAACCTCTAATGTCCGAGTGCAAGTGAATGCAGCACAATACGCGAGTCCTGTAACCTCTCCCCCGGCCATGGCGCGAGCTTGGAAATATGATTATCGGCGATATCATTTGAACGGGACGGCACTAAAGCTTTAGATCTTAAATATGTTTTTGAGGCGTTTTGCTGAACAACGTGGTAATCGCCGCATTCAGCTGTAATAGGCAACGTGATGCTCTGCTCATGGATGAGCATTGATGTAAATTGAAGTAAAGTGTTACGGCAGAAAGTTTAATACAGCGTATTTCTGGTAGATTCATTTTATTTTGTCACCTGATATATAAGAAGTGTGTTTTTATATATTCATGTGTGTACTTAATTACTTTGTATTTAATAGTAGCAGTTTATATGAACAAGAAGCTGGAGATATGAGAAGTGAAAACCTTTGTATTTGGAATAAGATGTGAGCCAAGGGGATGTCCTTATTTGAAGACAGCTCAGATGTCTGGAATGCTGCAGGGAAATGAGTGTGCGTTACACATGTTAAGGGAAATGAGTGTGCGTTACACATGTTAAGGGAAATGAGTGTGCGTTACACATGTTAAGGGAAATGAGTGTGCGTTACACATGTTAAGGGAAATGAGTGTGCATTACACATGTTAAGGGAAATGAGTGTGCGTTACACATGTTAAGGGAAATGAGTGTGCGTTACATATGTTAAGGGAAATGAGTGTGCGTTCTCATATGTTTATGTAAAAGTTCTACTATTTCACTGCTTGAGATCAGAGGTAATGTTTTCCTTGTTATTATTGATATTAAAGTAACTTACGTGTATTACTTGTATTAGTCAACTATAAACAACTATATCTTAGACATATCTTTAAAATGCCAAGGGTGTGTGGAGTTGTGTGTATTGAACTGATGGGGGTGGGGGCCGGAGAGAGGGACATCTATGCAGAAAATGTGTGTGTGTCCAAACTGCAAGAATGTGAGACAGCGAACACCAGATGTGTTTGTTTTGCCCTCAAACTGAAGAGACTCTTTCTCCTGGCTGGCTCGCGCTGATTCGCTGCGACAGGCTGTTGTTTTTATATCGCCCAATAGATGACCCCTCTGGGAGGAGCATCCACACAACTCCTCCTGTCGTTCTTACATATCTTCTGTTGTGTGTTTTGTTCAGTCTCTTTTCCTCCTGCCGTCAAGATGATGGGATCTCCCGGCAATAGGACCAGAGCAGGGGTGGGCCTACCTCTTTTAAAGTGTATTGTTGTTGTTTACCATTAAAGCAGATTATTGTTTAACCCTTTTTCTGGTGCTTTGAATTCCTTCTTTTATAAATCTGACCAGCTCATCAAAGGACACGTGGAGCTGAGGTGGTTTCAGGCCACTCCTTGCTCCAACAGCATACACAACTGTTAAGATGATGACCTTGTGTGTGTGTATACATTTTTCTTGTTTGAGGGGGTCTGCCCCCAAAAAACAGTTGTAGGTCCTGAGAAGGTCAAATTAGACGGTGTGTAAAACTTCACTGCCCAGCCAAACAAAGTAACCACTTTGATGTAACTTGGCCAGCAGGTGAGGACTCTCCACTGGATGATAACTGCAGCGATGTTTGAGCTGAACACACGTTGTTTAACCCTAACGGATGCAGTTAGTCACTTCTTTAATGTTTGTTCTTTCTGATGTAACGTCCAGGTTGTAACTGTTTGCAGTAAAGTCGTGGGGCGCTGAACTGTTCCTTTGAATCTTTTGAGTTTTGATACATGATATAATTACTTGTCTTTCACATTTGAAGGAGGGTGAGCAAGCATCTTGAGGAACATTCATCATTAACTCTCCAAAAACTAAAGTTTATTCAATAATGAATGAATATGTGAATCATAACAGTGATTGACAGCTGATAGGAATAATATGATTGTTAATAGTATCATATTCATTCAGACACACATCGATGAGACGGTTAATGAATGTACTCATTGCAGCAGTCTGCATAGATCTGGTTCCCCTGCTGGTCTAAGAGTGAAACTCCTTCAGTTATTGTTCAGTTACAATGCGTGAAATGATGTCTGCCAGCTTATATATTTATATGTGAGGCTTTCCTGATGAGCCACAATAAAGGCACCTGATGTTATTGATTTAAATATTAATATTGTGGCTTTCCAAGTTAACATTGATTGATATGACTGGGTTTTCTTTGGAAGTTTTTCCTTGTAGGATGTGAGGGTCTAAGGACAGAGGGTGTCGTATTGTCATACTGATATTCTGTACACACTGTGAAGACCACTGAGACAAATGTAACATTTGTGATATTGGGCTATATAAATAAACATTGATTGGTTGATTGATATGACTGAGATTAAATCAGCATATACTTCTGCAGGGGATGCCACCCCTCAAAACCTCCATCCAGACTGACACACATTCACTCATGGGGGGGGGGCAACAGCTCCATGATGTGATGAGAGGTGTTGTGCAATACGCTGCGTGTCCTTATCCTGTGTGTGTGTGTGTGTGTGTGTGTGTGTGTGTGTGTGTGTGTGTGTGATGTGCTTTAGTACATGTTTTTTTATATTTCTCTTTAACTTTGATAAGATCACATTAAGACCACATGACGTGTTTGAAACATTTCAGTAGGAGACTAATTTAAATAATAAACTCTTTCACACACAGACAGAATGACTAACTTTGGGGTTTGCCGCTTAACATTTTGAATCAACTAAAGAACTAAAAGCCAGACTGAACAAAGGCAGCTGCAAAAAACAAAGTGTGCAGAAAAGTAGAAGAAGGACTCTTCAGAGTCGCAGAGCAGAGGACCAGAGTCCGGGGAGGAACAGGTTCAGGTGGAACCAGCTTGGTTCTGACTAAGGAGAGGTTCTGTGATCCTCATTGATAAAGACTCAACATGATTGGTTAGCTTGATTTGAGGTGTGGACTCTCAGGACCCCCTTGTTTCAGACGAACCCCCCGCTGAGTGAAGGCCTCTGCAGTGAGTCACGTGATCAGGTGTTTCTGTAGGCCGTGACTTCAGTGTGAACAGCGGGTCGTGCTGCCGTCCAGTCGCTCTCTGTGTGCATCAGTGTGAGGTCTGTAGAAGGAGACAGACTCTCTCTGAGGACGTCTTGATTCTCTGTCCCTGCCTTTGTCCAATCGCTCCATCAAAGGAAAGGCAAAGGAAGGTTATTGAGAAAGCATCTTTCAACACGAGGCCATTCAAAGAGCTTTGAGAGCATCGAGAGACACATATATTCAAACTTAGATTCAAGTGTCGCTCACTTCCCTGAACGGCCTTTCTGAGGAAGTGATCACGAAGACGCTGATGGATCACAGATTACAGACACCGTTTCCTGTCTCCATGACGACCAGGGCGCCCTATCAGATTCAAGCTGTCAGTGTGAGCAACAACTTGTGAGGCGTTCAGGTCTGAGGATGCCTTCAGTTACTTTATAATAATTATAATAATCAAACATTTCATTTATTTAGCACACTTTAAAAACAGCGTCATCTCAAGGTGCTTCACAAAGCTACCAGGAGAAAAGAATAAAACTAATAAAATAAAAATATATCTTTATGAACTTTAGAAACGCACACTCATTGGCCCGGTTCATTTTCTGTGGAGAACGTTTTCAATGACTACACACTGTACACACACACACACACACACACACACACACACACACACACACACACACACACACACACACACACACACACACACACACACAACCCCCCGTCCACCCACCCACACACACACACACACACACACAACCCCCCGTCCACCCACCCACCCACACACACACACACACACACACACACACACACACACACACACACACACACTCTGATAGGCTGCTCTGAAAGGCTGATCGTTAACCAGAGGTGAACCGTCAGGGCCTTCAAGGTATTCAGAGAATTCCCTGGAACACTCAGATAAAACAAACAAAACATTGATTTAATTATATAAATAAAATGTAAATAAAATGAATAAATGAGAATGGTATCTGTGTTGTTGATCTGTAATATCACAGTGTTACGTTAATGTGTTTCTCCTTCTCGGTCCATGCACGACGTATTTCAGTGGTTTTGTGTTAGAAACTAAAAGCGACCAATCAGACGTTGTTCTGGGTCTCTGGGTAGAGTATCCTTTAACCAGGTATTCTACATCCTTGATAGAAGGCCTGGCCCTCACACTGAATGAGAGCGTTTGATTGACAGTTTGATCAACCAGGCCAATTGTTGGAGTTGCTATAGCAACATAATGCTCACAGCTGCTCGCTACTCACAGCTGCTCACAGCTGCTCGCTACCAGAGATTGGGTCGTTACTAAAAAAAAGTAATATATTACATATTACATATTAATATATTATTAATATATTACACTACTTCGTTACTCTCTACATAAAGTAATGAGTTACTTTACTCGTTACTTTACTCGCAGGGCCGGCCCGCCCCTCCCTGCAGGCAGATCACGCAGACTGCTAAAGTTTTAAATGTTCTCTTTAGTTCAGTTTCCATTGTCACATAATACTGATCCAGATAGCTCCTGAATGTTTTCCTATCTGGCCGTGGCTGTCCTCTGTCTCCTGCTATCTGACCGTGGCTGTCCTCTGTCTCCTGCTATCTGACCGTGGCTGTCCTCTGTCTCCTGCTATCTGTATATTTTGCGCAGTCTATCTCTGCTCATGCTGTTGCGTCAGCGTGTTCTCCTGCGTGTTGGCCATGTGTTGCACTGGAACCAGACACCGCAAAAACTTCAGCCGAGCACGTACGAACTGCGCATGCGTGAGTGGCAATAAGTCTCCTTACCAGCAGGTGGCGGTAGTGTGTATTCGTCATTCAAAACAGGCAACAACCAGAAAACAGAGAAGAAGAACAGACTACGTGTGTGATATAAATAAACAACAGCTATGTGCGTTAGCTTCACCTTAGCATGTGTTCTTTGCAGGTGTTTGTTGAGGTTTGATTATGACTGATTTTAGTAAGTAACGAAGTAACGCGTGTCGGGGCAATGTTAGTAACTGTAGTATGATTACTGAATTATAAAAGTAACGCGTTACACTACTCCGTTACAGACAAAGTCATATTATACACACCCAACTCTGCTCGCTACTCACAGCTGCTCGCTGCTCACCTGAGGAACAGGTTACACGCCGTCAGCGCTGAGACGTGATCCACCTTTGCTGAGTTCCGGATGAGGGCCACGTTCAACCTCATCCACCACAGCAGACCCGAGTTCCACTAAAGGCACATCGGGAAGGGTTTCAGGAGCCACTCCACACTGGGCGAATCACTTCTGGGATCCTACTTTTGCTCGCCGAGTGGATTTAGCACGAGAGGGAGCAACTCTTGCAGAGATAAAGAGTCGGAAGCGTGGTCCCGGCTCTCCTCTTGCCGCCCTTCTCGCCACTCCTCACACCGCGTATCGCCGCTCCTCTCCGCGCCTGTGCTACCGGCGGAGATGTAAAGTGGATTAAATAGCCGGTGTAACGCGGTGGGATTACCTTCTCTACTCTGCTGTGCTGCTGTAGCTGAGGCCTGGTTCCACCTTGCTCGGGAACAGCGTGGATACTGTTGTGCTGGACTGGGAGAATGGCGGGTGTCGTGTTTCTGCTGTGCCTTTTCTTGGCTGTGCTGGACAAGGAGAGGATCGCTAGTCGTCCTGAAAAATGGATTCGGGTATGTTCTGCCGCCCGCTGTGGACATCCCCTGTACAGTTTCGGAGGTGTTGCACTAACAATTGCTGGTTACACTGTCGCGGACATTCATTTCGGAAAATGTTTGTCTTTCTCACATGCCTGCTATGATGGTCCTTCAGAATTGTTTTTTAAACTCTAATCTCACTTTCGCGAAGTTTGCTGGTGACTCTAGATCAGCTGACAATGTATGTGTGTTGATTAAGAGGAAAAGGTGCTTGGTATTTTTATTGTTGTTACTATCAGGAAATGTACAGCCAAATCCAGGTCACCGAGCAGTATTAGTCAAGTAGCTACTCCTGCTGATCTTATATCTAGATCTGGGCTAGGTTTAATTCGTTTAAATGTGCGGAGTCTGTTACCTAAATTAGATTTTGTCCGTATCTGGGCGAATTCTACTGATGCTGATGTCATTGTCTTATCAGAAACGTGGCTAGATAAATCTATTTTGGCCTCTGACATTTACATAAATGGTCACAGTGTATATCGTACTGACCGGCCTAAAAAAGGTGGTGGCGTTGCCATTTATGTGAAAAATAAGTTTTGTGTAACTAATATGGTTTCCAAATCTGTTAGTAAACAGCTAGAATTTTTAGCCGTGAATATTGAGGTAACAAAGGGTCAACAGGTCATGGTGGTGGGCTGCTACAGGGCCCCTTCGGCTGTCAAGGACTCTTTATCGTCTTTGGCAGAACTGTTATCGCAACTTTCCTACAAGGAAATAGTGCTGCTTGGTGATTTTAATTGGGACTGGTTAACTTCTGTGTCAGAGGATTTTAAAAACCTGTGTACCTCTTTGAATGTTACCCAGATTATAGACAGTCCTACTCGCCCAAATATTAAGTCCCCAAATAAATCCTCCTTAATTGATCTAATTTTAATAAATGTTCCACATAAATACTCATCTGTGGGAGTATTTGCTAATGATGTGGAGTGACCACTGTGTTGTAGCCCACCATTAGGGACACTAAGGTCCAAAAGGTTAAACCACGTGTCATCACAAAGAGAGACAAAAAACACTTTGTGGAGCAGGGTTTTTTACAACAAAGAAATGCAAGACAACACCAATAAAGACAAAACAAAAAACAAAAACCAAAAAAGAAAAAAAACAAACACAAAAACACACAAAAAACCACACAAAAAATAACAAACAACAAAAAAACACACAACCAAAAAATAAAACCATTAACACAAAAAAAAAAACAAAACAACCAAAAACACAAACAAAACAAAGAAGACAAAAAAAAAATAACAACAACCAACAAACAAAAGTAAAAACACACAACAAAACAAACACACAAACTAAAACAAAAAAACCAAACAAAAAACACAACCAAACCAAAAAAAAACAAAACAAAAAAAAAAACAACAAAAAACAAAAAAACAAAAAAACACAACAAAAATAAAACACAAACAAAAACAACCAACCAAACAAACAAAAAACAAAAACCAAACAACAAACAAACAAAAAATAAAAAAATAACACAACCAAAACAAAAACACAAAAACAACAAAAACACAAAAAACAAACAACAAAACAAAAAACCACACAAAAACACAAAACAAAAAAAACAAAACAAAACAAAACAAAAAAAACAAAAAACAAAACAAAACAAAACACAAAACAAAACAACAAAACAAAAAAAACACAAAACACAAAACAAAAAAAACAAAACAAAACAAAACAAAACAAAAAAAAAACAAACAAAACAAAACAAAACAAAACAAAACAAAACAAAAACAAAACAAACACAAAACAAAACAAAACAAAACAAAAAAAAAAACACAAAACAAAACACAAAACACAAAAACAAAACAAAACAAAACAAAACACAAAACAAAACAAAACAAAACACAAAACAAAACACAAAACAAAAAAAAACAAAAACAAAACACAAAACACACAACACAAAACAACACACACACACAAAAAACAAAACAAAACAAAACAAAACAAAACACACAAAAAAAACAAAAACACACACAAAACACAACACAAAACAAAAAACAAAAAAACACACAAAAAACAAAACAAAACACAAAACAAAAAAACAAAAAAAAACACAAAAAACAAAAACAAACACACACACACACAAAAAACAAAAAAAACAAAAAAAAACAAAAAAACAAAAACACACAAAAAAAAACACACAAAAAAACAAAACAAAAAAAACACACACACAAAAAAACAAACACAAAAAACACACACAAAAAACAAAAAAACACAAAACACAAAAAAACAAAACACACACAAAACACAAAACAAAAAAAACAAACAAAA
>CM070487.1:45930783-45940783 GCA_036324585.1 Champsocephalus esox
GGTTTTTTGAGATGAGGTTTGATGACAGCGGTTTTTTAGGGCAGAGGGGACATGGCCAGCCTGTAGAGAGAGGTTTACGATCTTAGTGATCATGTGGCTCATGGTACAGATGTACGATTTCACAAGAGCTGACGGAAGGGGGTCCAGGACACAGGTGGAGGGCTTCATCCTCCTACCGATGCCCTCAACCTCTCGCTGAGAGATGTCCGTGAAACAGCGAAGAGGCTGGGTTGTCCCAGGCTGTGGGTCAGCAGTTGGAACTGGAGGTGCGGAGGGGCTAGAGAGGATGGAGGGGATGGTGTCAGCTTTGTTTGTGAAGAAGGCGGCGAAGTTGCCACACTGCTTCTCAGTGGAGTCAGAGTGTAGAGGACTTTGGGGTTTGATGAGGTGGTTTATGGTGGAGAAGAGTTGCTTGGAGTTTCCAGTACTGTTGTTGATTATGGAGGAGTAGTACTGGGACTGTGCGTAGGCCTTCTGGTGTTCACGATAGGCTAACCGGTGAACAGAATCCTGAGGCCTTGAGCCGCCGCTCAAGGACACGCCCAGCTGTCTTTATTCTCTGCAGCTCGCCGGTGTACCAAGGGGCTGAGCGTGAGAAAGTGACCATCCTGGAGGGAGGGCGTGCAGATCAAGGAGACTGTTCAGGGACTGGTTGTAATATGCAACTGACTCAGTTACTGATGAGAAGTTGGCGGAAGAAAGATGCTGGAGGTCCAGGTTCATGGTGTCCGGGTTGATTTTCCTCAGGTTCCTGAAGCGGATTTGGTGTTTGGGCTTCTTGAGTGGGGACTGGAAAAAGAGCTCCATAGAGATGGTCTTGTGGTCGGACACACCCAGGTCATACACTAGCAGATTGCTGATGGGGGCGGAGTTTGTGATGACCAGGTTGAGCGTGTGGCCCTTGGCGTGCGTGGGGACATCAACATGTTGTGTGAGATTGAGGCAGTCCAGACGTAGCAGAAACTCAGTGGCAAAGTGGCAGGAGAGGGGAGTTGACGTGAATATTAAAATCTCCAAGTATGATAATATTGGCAGAGGTTGTGCAGAGCGTAGTGAGAAGGTCATGTATCTCTGGGATGAAAGCTGAATTGGGTTTGGGTGGCCGGGAGATCAAAAGTATTGTCAGGGCAAAGGGGGGTTTATATTTAAATGCAAGGCATTCAAAAGAGGACAATACAGACAGGGGCAGGAGTGACAGTTACAATTCCTTTCGGTAGATGACAGCTAGGCCTCCACCACGACCAGTGCTGCAGGGCTTTCTCCAAGTAGCTGTAGCCAGGAGGGCAAGCTTCATTGAGGGTGGAGTAAACCTCTGGCTGATGCCAGGTTTCCGTGAGGCACATGAAGTCCATTTTCTCATCAGTGATGTGGTCTTGAATAAAGGATGCTTTATTCCTGAGGGATTGTGTATTCAGAAGTTCTATTTTGACTTCGGAAGATGTGGTGAGTCTCTGTAGGGGCCGGGATAGGCTGTAATCCACTCCACGTTTTCCAGACTCCTTCGTGTGTGGCGGTCTCGCGATGCTCTCCGTGCATTCATGCAGCGGTCTCGCAATGTTTCTGACGCGATTTGACCCCGCCGTGAGCGGGCTCTGATGACGCGTCAGATTTGTGACACGACGGCAGACAGAGTGGATGGATGGAATTTCTGCATCTCCGTGCTGGGAATATACAGTTTGTCTTCTTCTTTGGCTTCGGTGGATATAGCGATGCCGACGAAGAAGTCCAAGTGTTTTAATGACTGAGGTGCAGGTTGGAGCGTTGGAGTGGTTGAATCTCAGGAGTCGGGAATAGAAAACCTCAACATGTCAACAGGTCGGGCGCCGAAGAAGTTTGGTAGCGGTGCTTAGCAGCGAGGGCTAACAGCAACGAGACAGCTGGAAGGCTATCCCGTTAGTATACCCAACGTCTGGGAATGAAACAGAGGCTTGGGAGTCCGCCTGCTGTCACACTAGTAGCGGGAGAGAGGCAAGCAGTCAGCCGGAGATAGTCGGCAAATTTGGGCGATACAGCAGATGAGTCCCGATAGCCGTCAGGTCGAAAACCGTCAATAATCACAAGGTTTAAGATATAAAAGCACTTGTTAAACAGACTAAACGTTTAGCCATATAACTGTAGCTTAAAAGCAGACAAAAAGTGGCTTAAATGCAGATAAAAACTCTGAGGCGTAGGAGAAGCGGCGAACAAACAAGCGCCTGCGTCCTCTGCAGCGTACTTTCGCCTAAACGGATAACCCTCCTGTTCGATGAGCTTGTTTGTTACTATATCTTTTTGATTACTTATGATAATGCTGTTAAGCTAATTAGCTTTGTGTTGTTTGAACCCACTTGTATATTCAGCTCCTGAAAAAGGGATACAAGCTAAGAGATAAGAAAGTGAGGGTGAGGGAATGCTCCGGGTTTTGGGACAAAATTAACATGGGATCACTCCGGTCATTGTACGTACTTCGTCTCACTGGAACATTAACGGTCAGATTGAATACAACATCGGCCCAGTTTCTCCGGTCAATGACGGGAGAGTTTTGAAAGTGACAAAACACTAATTCACACATTTAAAAACACTTAAACAATGAAACAATGTTTACCCAGGATTTAGGCATCTTCCCTGGCTTGTAAAATATGGTGATGCGCCCTGGAGGTATCAGACTATTTAAAACATGTATACCCAGGATTCAATCACTTTTCCTGGCTTGTAAAGTGCTGTGAAGCAGCCTGTTCTCTGGGTGCAGTCTGGGTGCAAGAGCTATGCGCTGCAAGGAGATCTCTGGGTGCGCTCTGTGGCTCTCACAGCCCGCTTCTCTCTGGCTGCGCTCTCCATCTATTCACAGCACTTTCCCCCTGCTTTCAAAGACTCATTGCTGGGTAAAAAAGCGTTGTGCATCACCCTGGATCTCTGCCTATGTGCCTGCGAGTGTGAGACCCTGCAGTGACTCTGCAGTTGTTACCTTCTTGTACATTTCATGAGTTGAATGTGGACGAAATGGACAGTTTCCTGTCATTTCATGAGTCAAATGTGGACCAAATGGACAGTTTCCTGTACATTTCATGAGTCAAATGTGGACCAAATGGACAGTTTCCTGTCCATATGACCGGCTGTTTATGCAGTCAAATGTGCATTTGTATTATGGTTGTCAGGGGACTCTACCCGCCTTATGAGACACTATTTTCGGATACTTTTTTCCATTTTCACCCCTTTCTATGCTTCTCCAAAAAGTTAACTGAGACTTTTTCCGACTCTGGAGGAATGTAAGGAGAGTTGTCAGCGGACTCTACCCGCCTTATGAGAGACTATTTTCGGATACTTTTTTCCATTTTCACCCCTTTTTCTATGGTCCTCCAAAAAATTAACTCAGACTTTTTCTGACTCTGGAAGAATGTGAGGAGAGTTGTCAGGGGACTCTACCCACCTTATGAGGGACTATTTTTGGATACTTTTTTCCATTTTCACCCCTTTTCTATGGTTCTCCAAAAAGTTAAGTCAGACTTTTTTCCTGATTTGTCACTGATCGAATGGCAAACGCGACCCGCCATCGGAGGGCCTCCGCCGTCCCGGCCTTGTGCCGGTGCTCTGGTGGTCGGTTCCTCCGATACAATTGTTGCACGGAGACCCCTGAGCATGGTTCTTACCAAACTTTACGTTTTTTAACTGGTAAGGAGAGTTGTCAGGGGACTCTACCCGCCTTATGAGACACTATTTTTGAATACATTTTTATCCATTTTCACCCCTTTCTATGCTTCTTCAAAAAGTTAACTCAAACTTTTTCTGACTCTGGAGGAATGTAAGGGGAGTTGTCAAGGGACTCTATCCGCCTTATGATACACTATTTTCGGATACATTTGATCAATGTTCAACCCTTTCTATGGTTCTCCCAAAAGTTAACTCAGACATGTTCTGACTGTGGTGGAATGCAAGGAGAGTTGTCAGGGGACTCTACCTGCCTTATGAGACACTATTTTCGGATACATTTGATCAATTTTAACCCCTTTCTATGGTTCTCCCAAAAGTTAACTCAGACTTTTTCTGACTTCGGAGGAATGCAAGGGGAGTTGACAGGGGACTCTTGCAGGCTCATAATGTACTATTTTCGGATACTTTTTTTTCATTTTCAGCCCTTTTCCATGGATGAATTGAAACTTATTTGTTTTACATTTTGGTCAATTTGACCCAGTTCTAGTACCGCATTGCCTGGAGGATAGGACCGATAGATGACAGACTCTCTGGCCGCCTCACAAGTCACTATTGTCGGACACTTTATTTGCTTTACCCCGGTTCTATCACACTTTCCTCCTTTGACCATAAAACGTGTTTCTTGCTGGGGTACTGCCTGGCACCCCAAACCCTATCATGGTCAGGGCACCATGAATTGATGCATCGGACCCAATGTTGCCATAAGCAGCCCCGCGTTGGTGCGGAGGTGGGACCATTTAACCCGGTGGTAACCCAAGTCCTCCCTTGGTCCGTGTACCACGCATTGAAGCATCGGACCCATTGTTGCAATCACCGGTTACGCTAACGCATATAAACGGAGAAACAGAAAATCATTTAAATACAATTCACTGTGTCTGTTTTAGTAAGGATGTCGTTCGAATGCCCGGTGTGCAGACTCTTCTATCTGGCTTTGAATAAGCACCTTAAGCACAAACATGCAGTGCGGAACTTGGAGGAAAGAGGCATCATTCTTAACATGATCAGTGGCAGAATAAATGTTCGGACCAAACCCTGTCCCATCACAGGGTGTTCGTATGCTGGGAAGAGACTAGACCGTCATGTAACTCATGACCACCCTGAGTTCTCCCGAGATGAGGCACATCAGGTCCTGACAAGGCTGAAGCATAGTGTGGCCCTGCAGTTGCTCCATGACCTCCGAGAGACTAATGCCATCATTGGAATGGCTACATCATTGGATATGGACAATGAGGAGGAATACCCGGTGCACTCTCCACCCTTCTCCCCACATACCGAGTGTGACGAAGAGGACTTCAGGCAGGTGATGCTGGAAAATGTAGCATTGAGGGCTCAGAAGGATGCCCTCATTGATGAGGTGAAGACCCTGCGCTCCAGGCTGAAAAAGGGGCTAAAACCCAGGAAGCAGAGTGCCACTGCTGCTGTGCTTGAGGAAGAGGAAGAATGTATATGATTTAAGGGCCTGGCTATCTCAAGTACCTGCGGCATAAACACAGTAGCCTCCGGCAGCAATACCCCTCTCAAGACTCTTGTCAAGACTCTCATGCGGTCCCCAGAAGCCTCCAGTAGTGAGACCCCTCTCAAGACCCCGGTCAAGACTGTCATGCGGTCCCCAGTTGCCTCCGGTAGTGCGACCCCTCTCAAGACCCCCGGTCAAGACTGTCATACGGTCCCCAGATGCCTCCGGTAGTGAGACCCCTGTATGCCATAAGACCCGTGCGTCTGTCTACAATAAGCTGAAAGCTAATCTGGCTAAGGACTGGCCCTCCCTCCCAAATCAATGGTCCACAGGGAAGGGACGGGGGAATACCATATACATTCAGACTTACAGGGATCATTGTGAGGGTGTTGCACCGACAGTAAAACAGAAAGAAAATTGTCTGTCCAATGTCAGCCGTATAAAGAACTTCCTCATATTCATGGCCCATGGTGTTAACCGGCTGTCAGATTGGCTGTTCCTAAAAGACACAGAGAGGGTCCGTGGCTGGAGCGAGTATATTGTAAAGTCGGGCCGGGCAGTCACAACATTGCTGTTGTTCCTGATGAATCTGAACCATTTCCTGAGTTACTTGTCTGAGTCAAAGCTCCGGGGGTGCAGGCTCACCCAGACTGATAAGACCCACATCATCAGAGAGGTGAAAGCCAATATGAAAACCCCTTTAACGTTCCCAGGGGCACGAGGTTCTTGAGGGTGTGATCATCTGGGTTTAGTCCGTGGGGGAGTGCTTAAGTCCGGGGGCCCGGGGACCCAAGATGCACGAGGTTATGGAAGTACGCATGTCAGGGAGAGATGCTGGAGTTGCTTAGTCCGTCATTTGGGGCTCTGTGAGCCGCCACAGAGAGGTGCTTTTCCCGGTGTATTTCATGGAAGTCTGACATAGCCTGTGTCCTGTGAAATAGCCTGTTTGCCCATGTCAAATCTTGCTATTAATTGAAAACTTTTAATAGGAATATCTGTTTGACATATGTTCAGAATGTGCTATTTATTCAGAAATAGCACATTCTGAATGACCCAGTGTATACATCGTTGTGCACCTCTGTGTCACAGCCCGCTTCTGCTGCCTCCCTGTATTCACAGCACTGTTCCCCAGCTTTCACACACTTATTCCTGGGTAAGAAAGCCATGTGCATCACCCTGGATCTCTGCCTTGGATCTCTGCCTGTGAGTGTGGGACCCTGCTTACAGCAGTGACTCTGCTGTACATTTCATGAGTCAAATGTAGATTAAATGGACAGGTTTCAAGCTTCTTTCCTGGGTTACAGAGTGCTGTGAAGCAGCCTGTCCTCTGGGTGGGAGAGCAAGGTGCTGGAAGGAGCTCTTTGGTTCACAGCCCGCTGCTGCTGTCTCCCTGTATTCACAGCACTGTTCCCCAGCTTTCACACACTTATTCCTGGATAAGAAAGCCATGTGCATCACCCTGGATCTCTGGGTGCCTTTCAGTGTGGGACTCTGCTTACAGTCCGTCGTTTGGGGCTCTGTGTAGGGCCAGAAAGAGGTGCCATTACTGGTCTCTCTCCTGGAGGTGTGAAAAAACACCATTTCAGGGACACATGCTGGAGGTCTGTAGTCCGTCCTTTGGCGGTCTATGAGGGGCCACAGAGAGGTGGATTTCGCAGTCCCCATTTCAGGGACACATGCTGGAGGTCTCTCTCCCGAGAGTGGACGTCCATTGCCTCTAAATACAGGTACAATTAGGTCTGTCACTTTGGGTAACCGCACCACTGACAGACTTCTCCTGAAAGTGGACGTCCATTGTCTCTAAATAGGGTTAGGAAACCTGATAGAGGGAACAGGGAGGTTGATAAGTTAGCAAGGGAGAGGCCAGCTAGCCTGGGGTATTTGCGTCTTATTATACCTGGGGAATGGAAAGAAGGAGTGAGAGTTCCACCGCCCGACCACCTTAACGTATTAGGTAATACACAAGACTTAGCACATGTAGGGGCAGATAGAGGGGGCATGTGTATGAACAGCCAAAGGATTGATATACCTGAGGCAAGGGAGACAGTGATAAACTTTAGGAAAGGTTGTCTCAAGTGTGCGCGTTCAGGAGTATTCGAAAGACGAAAACTCACCCGCGTCACATTATCACACACACCCAATAGACACTTCAGTGCTGATGTGGCGGGGCCCCTGCCAACTAGAACTATTTTAAGAATTAAGTACTTCCTTATTTGTGCAGACAATGGCTCAAGTGCTAAGAGAGTTTATCCCCTGAGAGTTGCAACGGGGAAGACTTTTTCTACAAGATTGACAGAACTGTTAATTCAATTTCCAGATATTGAATCATTAAGAATAGATAATGGAAAACATTTTAAGAACTTTGATGTTCAACATTTGTTGGAATCACGCGGTGTCACACAAATCTAGCCTGTCTCTGATAAACCTGAAACTAATGGTGTTGCTGAAAAAGCGCTTAGAAATTAAATGCATTATTAATATTAAAACTGAGGGAGAAGACACCGTAGTGCAGGTAAATAAAAATAATACTGTTGAGCTTGACACATGTTGTCTAAGTACACTGCACACAGATCAGAGAGACAGATAATGCCACAGACTGCACTAGCGAATACATTCGGGGGCTGGTAATCCTGGTCCAGGGTCGGGGGTTGTGATATCATCTAGTGGGAAAGCCCTACTGGGTGCCTATATGGCTAAGCAAGGATACCTCGTGAAGAGAGATGGAGCCTTTGGAGTGGGGACGGTATGTTCCCGGTGAATGTGTAATTGGTAGAGTTGTTACTGCCATGGTAAGATGGCACGGCCCGAACCATGAGAAGCCGGCACGGCTCCCTAATGGGCCCTCTTTGAATCCTCCACAGGATAGCCTCGTCTCGGAAAGAGAGGGAGGCAGAGTGTTACTGTGCAGAGACTGCTCTCTGGAGCATCAGCCGAGGCTGATAGTTGGCACTTGGCCACCTCAGGATAAGGCAGCGATATCTAGCTGTCATTGCACGTGGGGTGGGGAGAAATGAAGGACCTGCGAGTCCCATCTGGGACTTTTTCTGTTCAGAGCAGTTTTGTCTGCTAGTTTAATATAGGATCCAATGCATTCTGTCTTTGGTCAAATGAAGAAGACATTTGTGAATGAGTTAAGGCTAAAAGATGTCTATGCTTTCACTAAAGCTAAGTGGAGACTTTTGGCTTTTCTTTATTATTCTAGCTGTCGCAATAGTTTCAGGTGTTTTATTCAGATGTGGACTGCTTCAACAAGCACTACTGTACATGACAACATTATGTTCCTGATCAAATTCACCTTTAAGATGAAGGCTGGCCCTTAAACTACTATGGCTGATCTTAAAATGCACATGTTTCTTGTTGGGTCATGGTTAACAAAACAAGGGAGTTAAACAAGGAAGACATGTAGGGAGGGAGAATCCTCCTGCTCAGGGGAAATGGAGAGGTTGGCTTCGGTGGATCAACAGGATTCCTCCTCTCCCAACTTTGCTAAAAACCTTTATCCATAAAAGCTGCTTAGGAAAACATTTATAAAGAAGATGTTCAGATCTGCTTGGAGGGAGACGTCTCCTTGTTTGCCTCTCCTCCGTGCTGCAGGACGTCTCCTTGTTTGCCTCTCCTCCGTGCTGCAGGTGAAGCACCGGATGTTGATGTGGTTTGACATGCAGCTCCGAGATAGAGATCAGCAGCCCCGCCTTTACATACTCTCACAGCTCTCTGGACCTGAGACGGGGACAGCACGTCATGGAGAGACAGGACTTCACCTCTGAGAATGCTTCATCCCAGTCAATGCAGGAGATCCTGATTGAATCATTTTTACTATTCTTTCATTTCGTTTTGATTTCCCCAAAGTCGTTGAAGAATGGGGGATTTGTGACTTTGACCTTAGCTATCCCCATTGTACTTATCAGAAACTGGCAACATGGCCTTATCAATCGGCCAACGCTGAGTTGTTGATTGATTTATCCATGTTCAGCAGAAAGGAGAGTTCAGTTGTGTTATTAGCTTCTTCCTATCAGGCAGCAGTTCAATAAGTAGAATCATGCTAGAAGGTTCTAACTGCTGAAAGTCTTTAGAATAGGTTTGCTCACTTTGCAGATTTGGACCAACTCCCTTTGTAGTATCTGGTGTTTATCCAACTCCTGGTTGGTAGTCATGAATTTAAAACCAAGTAGATGTGACAATATATTTAAGAAAATGTGTGATATCTACATGTTTGACTACAGACGGGCCACAGATGAGAGAGGGCTCCAGATATGCTGTGGACCTGACCTGCCGACATTATGCCGTTAAAAGTGCAGAGTATCTTGATTTATTTTTAACATCATGTTACTATACATTGTTGACTACTTATTCTCATGCTGTTAAGCCATTTAGCTTTGTGTTGATTAAACCCACGTATATACTCAGTGGTGCATATCTCTGTTTTCTGATATGATTGTTAATCATTATATTCTTTCATTTTTGTGTGACTTTATGATAATATTCAATTGTTTCGAAATAAGTTTCCTTTTTAAACTTTGACAATAATTAGCTTTTGACTTTTATGTGTTGTGGTTGCGCTTGTGGCTTTTGACACCTTGAGAGCGGTTACCGCGGGTATGAAGACAATGAAGCACAGGATGCAGGCGGCCTACGCAAAGGACTTGAACCAACTCCCTGGGCCAGAGAATCGTAGAGACAAGCTGTCCTTATTGTCTCTGCTAATAAATGAAGTCTCTGTGAATAAATTCAAGCATAAAGTTTGCATATTTGAAATTAAATGTTTAAAGGAAAAACTTGATTCTAAACATGACATTGACAATGTGTTCTGCTTTCATGGAACATGTTCATATTCCCTCTCGTTACAATTGCATATTA
>CM070487.1:45955783-45958283 GCA_036324585.1 Champsocephalus esox
ATATATTTAATACACTTGAGTTACTATCTAAGATCACACACATCGTAGCATTAAAGTGCACCGTGTGTGTGTGTGGTGTGTGTGTGTGTGTGTGTGTGTGTGTGTGTGTGTCTGTGTGTGTTGCTGTCAGTGTTTACGAGTAGTGTTTTCTTGAGAGATCACAAAGATATTTGAATATAATAAATCACAAAGTGGATTCCTACCTGAGCTACAGAGCAGTAGCATCATCAGCAGCAGCAGGCGATCCATGTCTCTCTCTCTCTCTTTATTCTGAGCATCTCGTGTTTTGTCCTCGCATTATATCAGCGTAAAGCGAGAGGTGGAGTCTCTCTGGAAGCATATCTGATGGTTTGGATCTGGTATTGATATCTGATGGTCACTTCCCGCTCTCTCCTCTCTTCAGCTACTTGTCACATCATCACATCAGAGGCTGAACATGGTCCTGTTTTGAGGGAAATGATCCAGCGCTCGTCTTTAGAAGGAGAGCAAGGAAACGTAAATGTCTCATTTAAAATCATGCTGTGATCCTCGTGAACCCGTTCAGCCCGAGAGCCCCCGGTACCGGGGCCTGCGGGTATTTTCTCACAAAACTGTGTCTCAGGGCTTCTTACCTAGTTAGTGTTCTTTCTTTTTATTCATGCATATGTTACTAATCACTCCCCTTTGAACCTGTTGTGTTTCTGTCCTAGAGGACACATTGGAATGATGTCTTACTCATTTTGTGATATTCACACTGAAGAGAATGATTTGCCCTAGACCTCTGAGAGAGTCAATAACGTATAATACATTACTATCCTATAGTAAGGCAAGGCAAGGCAAATGATCAGATAACTCTTCTCTCTGATATAAGCGTCCATCACCAACCAACCACTCAACAGAACGTCTCTAAGGGACTGAAACATTGCAATAGTAGATATCACACATTTTCTTAAATATATTGTCACATCTACTTGGTTTTAAATTCATGACTACCAACCAGGAGTTGGATAAACACCAGCTACTACAAAGGGAGTTGGTCCAAATCTGCAAAGTGAGCAAACCTATTCTAAAGACTTTCAGCAGTTAGAACCCTTCTAGCATGATTCTACTTATTGAACTGCTGCCTGATAGGAAGAAGCTAATAACACAACTGAACTCTCCTTTCTGCTGAACATGGATAAATCAATCAACAACTCAGCGTTGGCCGATTGATAAGGCCATGTTGCCAGTTTCTGATAAGTACAATGGGGATAGCTAAGGTCAAAGTCACAAATCCCCCATTCTTCAACGACTTTGGGGAAATCAAAACTAAATGAAAGAATAGTAAAAATGATTCAATCAGGATCTCCTGCATTGACTGGGATGAAGCATTCTCAGAGGTGAAGTCCTGTCTCTCCATGACGTGCTGTCCCCGTCTCAGGTCCAGAGAGCTGTGAGAGTATGTAAAGGCGGGGCTGCTGATCTCTATCTCGGAGCTGCATGTCAAACCACATCAACATCCGGTGCTTCACCTGCAGCACGGAGGAGAGGCAAACAAGGAGACATCCTGCAGCACGGAGGAGAGGCAAACAAGGAGACATCCTGCAGCACGGAGGAGAGGCAAACAAGGAGACGTCTCCCTCCAAGCAGATCTGAACATTTTCTTTATAAATGTTTTCCTAAGCAGCTTTTATGGATAAAGGTTTTTAGCAAAGTTGGGAGAGGAGGAATCCTGTTGATCCACCGAAGCCAAGGCACGTTTATTTATAGCACCTTTCAACACAAGGCAATTCAAAGTGCTTTACAAAAAATGAAAGACATTAAGAAATGGCATTTAAAATCAGTTATTAAAAATAAAAGTTAAAAAAATAAACATTAAAAGAAAAAATACATGGATAAAAGTTACGGTGCAGTTTGAGATGTGAATCGTTCAATTAGAAGCAGAGGCAAAAAGAAAAGTCTTCTGAGAGAGTCAATAACGTATAATACATTATTTAGTTACATATATTATACAGTTATTTATTTATCTATATAGTCCTAAAGTTACAACCGGCCCTTTGAGTGCAACCTTGATGCTGATGTGGCCCCAGATGAAATGGAGTTTGACCCCCTGCTTTAGGGCGTTGATGTCAGGCCTGACTCTCAGCTTTATACAAAGGGACGTCTTCAGCTGCTCTTTAATGTGGACCCCCCCCCAACAGACTGGGGGCTGGTTCCACAGAAGAGGATCCTGAGAGCTGGAGGCTCCCATTACGACTCAGAAAACCCGGTTCTTATCTGGCCGCCAAGAACCAAATACGTCACGCTTCAGCAGGGGCGGATCTACAGGCACCCCAGCTGCACCCCAGCTGCACCCCAGCTGCCACCCCAGCTGCCACCCCAGCTGCCACCCCAGCTGCCACCCCAGCTGCACCCCAGCTGCCACCCCAGATGGCATCATTGTTTTGAAAGAAAAGTTGTGGCTCATCGGACATGTATGAGATAAAATCGCTGCATTCAGCTGTAATAGGCAACTTGATGCTCTGCTCACGGATGACTCGAT